>JAPVCE010000034.1:1342978-1440339 GCA_029606265.1 Paecilomyces dactylethromorphus
AGGGAAATGACGATGACTTGTGCAGTTAAAACAGACCTGACTGTACGTGAAATGGTCCTTTGACTATTATATGAACCAAAAAATTGACTCAGTATGGAGCTGAGGTGGCCGCCTGCTACATCTAGGAGAGATTTCAAGATCTTAAAGCTACTCAAAGCTATCCTGTCTATTATTTCTACTATATGATCTGGAGGAATAGTATTCTCTATCCTACTAATAAGGTTACCTGGGGGGAGCCAGAATAGGTGCAAATTGACGAACTGCTTCTTCAGCGGAAACGTCTGGCCCCAAGCTCCAGTACGCACGCACTTCTCGCTGAAGAATTGGACAGAACGTGCTGTCCCCACCCTCTCCTTCTCGAGGAACTTGGTGCCTCTTTGCCGAATGAGGGTCATCTGGAGTGTCAAACTGTCGTTTCTGTCCGCCGCTGATTGGTTCTGATTGCACTGCCGGATCGCGTAACTTGTTACATAAGGCAGGATACTCTCCATCATCATCATCATCATCATCATCATCATAAAAATAGAGATCGTACAGCTGTTGGAGCCTCAGGTAAGTTTCCCTGTTCGCAATTCCAAGACGTGGATTTCCTAGAGCTTGGATGCATCTCCGGAGACACGCCAACGGGGCCCCATGCCACTCCCTAGGCTTTGACAACATTTGCACAGCATCCAAACCGGCCAGACCACGAAGCAGATAAGATTTAAGAAATACAGGCAGATATTGACCACCAATAGCACCGGTGGTGATTATTCCCTTACTGACTTGATGGTGCTTGTATAATTCAGAAGTGGGTACCTCTCGCTTTAAAATCACCCCGTTCTCAGCCGCTTTTTTGCGGCGCTCTCTGTCCTCGAGCTCGAAGTCGATAAAAAATTGGAGATCTGTTGGTATAAAAATGAACCCTGGATCAGTGCGGCAGTCAAATTGGTAATGGCATGATGGGCAAAGGGGAATTGCGTTCAGAACAGACGTTAACAAGAAGTCTATCGACCAAATTCAACCCAGAGCGGTGCCTAGAAACCGTTATTATAGTTTCAACACCTAGACAATATGATATGTTTCTTTCGTACCTGTCGATCCTTCCGAGAGACAACGTGGCAAATATGAGGTGATTTTGAACTGCAAGCCCAGCACTCATCTCCGTTTATCTGCCTGACCCGTAACTCGGTACTCTCTGAAAAAGCACTTGACTCGATCGATGATGCGCCTGATGCAACGCTCGGTGATATCGTAGCAGCAGACATGACGATACTTGCGTATATGGTATTTGATGATTCATATATATTCGCTGATCTGGGGGATGACAGAGGCAGCAATAATCCTCGATCTCTCTCTCAGACTCTATTATGCTGAGTTAGTTTTCTGATTGTATAAAGATTAAAATATTATTTCACATATAGTCGTCTGTGTTTTTAACTACGTGAGTATACTTTCCCTTTTCTTAACTATGTTCTTGCCTAACGCGGTTCTCAAGGAGGGTCTTTGTACAAAAATGGAAAGTGCAGGGGGTTCCAAGGTTCTTTGAAGGTAGACGAGTCATTATAACGACAGAACGACGCCAGAAACCCTCCCGGGCAAGTAGGCGGTAAATAGAGGACTATGCAAAAATTGGTTGAGAAAGCAGAACCACAATATACTAACCGGATCGATTATAACTTCAAACACGAATTATACAACCCATAATTAAGTTCCAATATAAATGGTTATTGACCTGGGATGTTTCTATATAAGTGGGGGAAATCCATAGTTTTCATCCTTGCCCAGACCCCAGACAGTGACTACTAACAGTCCTATTCAATTTCTAAAATGAATCTTAGATGGGCAAATACATATATCTAAATGTGAAGAACGGTGTTATCCAGCTCCAGTTCTGATCCCGATCCCCGAACCATCATTAATTACGTCAAGCCCGCAAAATAAATATCTGTACAGTCAAATCAAAAAAGTTAAACAATTATATCTCATCCATCACCAAATACACAAAAGAACACATAGAAACTCTCACAACTCCCTCAGAACCCTCCTAACATCCTCCCTTGCCCTCTTCAGATCCTCATCCACCGTCCCCGGCCGCCCGCGCACATGCTTCATTTTGACATTATAATGCAAATCAATCAGATCCTTTGCTCTCTGCAGGTCGGGGCTTTGAGCCTCTTCAGCCTTGAGCTTCTCTGCAGAGGGGTCCTTTTGCACGCTCACTAGTGCCATTGCTTCGTTGTGGCCCTGAAGATTGGTTAGGGGGCGTTTCTTTGGGGGGATAGCGTGGTGTGGTGATGATTGATGAGGGTAGAGTAGGGTAGTTGTTTGGATTTGTAATTTTAGGAAGGTTTTAAGGGGAGGAGGAATGATAGTAGGATAGGTAACATACGCATGCTCGTAGCGATGTAAGATCAGATAGGATCTCGGCGACTTGCATGTTGAGACGACGGGTTGGTTGGTCGCTGTAGAGAATGGAAGTTGAGGTAGGAATTCGTTCTTGGGATCCGTACAATGGACGTAGTCGACGATCCAACGACGATGATGACGAAAGTTCCACAGGGATAAAAGTACTAGTAAACAGAGCTATCTGAGCTGTCCCTGTCCTAGACCCCTGATGAGTCCGACTAATGGACGCGCACGCGCTCCGTATATTCACAACCCAACGCTTCAACGCAGTCCAATTATATCGAAAACAGAGTTCAGCAATAACAACGGATCCGTTACTCAGACTTGATATGGTTTAGAAGTTCCGATAATATTGTTCAAGGTACGAAATAGAAACTAAGTAAGTCCATCTCATCGTTCCGCAGCGGGTTGAACCAAATGTTCGGGTGACGTCTTGGCGGCGGCTAATAATTAAGCTCCACACCCAACGAGCAGGGTCCTCAAATTAACTTTACCTTAAGGTCAAGTAGTGCTCTAGGTCCAATACATCGCGAACCATACCGCCTCATCCGCTATTTACTGTTTGAAACTAGTCGTCTTGAAGGAGGAATTCTTTTAGGGAATCCTATGAAGATCAGGTAGATGAGAATAGCAAGGACGAATAGGTGAGTTTCTTCTTAGTCATCTTGGCCCGATTGTTTATTCATATGGGGCTTCTACGCAATCCTATCAGGGGCAGCACGTCATACCTCAAGGAATGGTGTAAGCAAAAATTATGAGATAATATAATGCTTTTTCATTTCATCTAAATGATGATGCTCATCAGCGAAGGATAAGGCTACCTTATTGTCAAGGTGCCCTTCAGATAACCAGATGCCCACACTCAGATGCAAGAAAACAAGGACAAGTATGTACAATAATTTTATCCCATGATAGAGAAGAATGATCATAATAACAAATGCTGTTCAGGATGCGGAACCCGATACCCATTATCGGTCGTTTCAATCCGGGCCTGAAAAGGTATAACCAAGAAATACAACGCTTGCATGAGGACAAACAGAAAAAAAAAAGAGGTATCATATCATGTATACTCATGGAACAAGACGCTCATAAAAGTGGTGATAACAAAAATGGATCTGCGGTTCGTTAAAGCAACCTCACAAGTACGAGTCCTGCATATCGCCATCACTCGATATGGAGGTCGCCGGGGAGGCAAGACCAGACACGACAGATGCTGAGCCTCCCCGACCGCCATCGAAGTTTGGTTGCGCGTCGGACATGGCCTCCTCGCGCTGTAATGTACGTTGCTGGGCCGTCGCCTTGGTGGAATTGGCCATCAGCTCTTCGATACCTGGCTTTTCGGGAACATTTCCGACCAAGCCAGTTGAGACGTCTAGGCTCTCTACGGCAAAGTTCAGGAACTCGGCATTCTTGCTACTGACGCTCAATGTCCAGCGGTATTCAGCAAGCCTAATGCCGTAAAATTCCGCTTCTTCCTTTGTGGGAGCGGTAGCCTGCAGGAGGACGCCAAAAGATCCGATGAGAGCGAAGTTGGTCCGGGAGGCAGCAGGCCAAAACGACTTAAAGTGGGCGGGTCGAAGGCGGTTGACAAAGTCCATGGCGGAGATAAGACGGGTCTTAGCAGCAGAACGGCAAATGTGCGAGAGATATGGATCTGCAGTGTCCGGACTGAGCGAGCGCACAATGCAACGGTGCAAGGTGATCTCCGTGGCAAAATATGCAAGATGCAGTGCACCATTGCAGGCTAGCTCATCGGAAACGGTGTCAGTCAGGCCCGGACTCGAATCAATCTTCAGCTGTGGAGGAAGACGAGAGAACCACTCCTTCAGGCGGATCTGCACCGGCTTAGCCCTCTCCAGGATGAGTCGTGTTTGATTGTTGCCGGAGGCATTGAAGAGTTCAACAGCTTTGAGAGTGTAGAAGCTGTCCAGAATATCAGAGAGGATGGCGGTAAGTGCCACTAGTTGACAGAAGAGTAGAGGACCGTGACCAACGGCAGAGCCGTCCTCCCGCTTCACTGGCGGGAAGGCATCCAGGAAGTCCTGCTCCGTTAGATCCTTAACCGTCCAGTTTGCTGCGAAGATGTGAGATGGCCGCCCGTGGACCAACGATGACCACTTATCCTGCAGATACAAGGCCCAGGCTAGTCGTTTCCTCAGCCCCTTCTCCCACGCTTCCATCTTCCAGTTCGTGCAGTCCTGGTGTAGACCCAGCTCAAACCCGGCATTCACTAGCTGAGCATTCAAGGCAGATGTGTTCAGATTCGACTTTTGCATCAGGAGTAGACCAGCTTGCATGGTCGCAATGTTCGCACGGGGAAGGGCCTCGTTGAGTAGTTTCATCGCGGTGCTCTCGAGACGGTTGGGGTCCAGTCGTCGTACCGGTTGCGAACCTGATCCGATATCTACGAACTTCAGCGCAATCACATAGACTGCAGCAAGAAGGAGTGGAGATAGGCCCCTCCTGGACCTGTATGCCTGACGGAAGGCGTCCTCGATCAGGACGGGAAACGTAGGATGTACCCGCTGGAAATACTTCTCCACCAATGTTGGGCCATACGGAGCCACTATATTCTCGATTGCGTCGACAGAAACTGAAAGAGAGGCCGCCGATGGTGTCACATCGACCAGCCGCATGAAAACACCATCCTCGCCGAACCTCCGCACCCGCGAGGTGGCCAGCAGGCTCTCATCGTTCTGGTCTAGCGGGAGATGTTCTAATAGGACGGGCTCGAGCTCCGTCGTCATTCCTATATGTTGATTCGACTGATAAGAGAGTCTCGGAGACGCCAAAGAGGCTGCTCTGGATTGGGGTCGCGGCATCTCGACGCTTGATGCTGGGCGGTCTTTTGATGATCTGCGTAAAATTAGCTTGCCTGATGGGCGATACTCTCTTTGATCAGGGGAACATGCGACCGGTGACAATGATCTTGGAGTTGTCAACCGGGGACAGTCCCCACCAAAGGCATGTCATACCTCTTCGCTGTTTCTAGATCGAGCACACTTGTCTCTTCAAGTTTTCTCTTTCTCGATTGGGCTTCTCCAGCAGTGCTATTGCTGGCTGCACTGTTGGATAGAGTGAAGGTGCAGTCCTGACGGTGGAAGTCGCATGAGTAGCATTTGTTGATCAATTCGTTCATGGCGCACCGGCTCTTTCTGCGAAGACAAGCGTCACAACTGGCCCCATTCCGACCGGGGCCACGGGAGATGCTGCTGAAGGAAGTCAAAGCCGTGATCGATGTGGAATCAGAGGCTGATGATGAGGAAGATCCCGAGCTCATCTGCTGAGCACAATGTCGGAGGATCTGATCGGGGCCCAAGGAGGTACGGGCCTGCTGAAGAGAGGTGGATGCAGCCACTACCGGACCAGCAGCAGGACCGGCAGATGTCGGTTGAATCGCGATGACCGTAGCCATGGCGGCGGCCACGATCTGATATGGGATGATAGGATAACGGTGCCTGGAGATAGGAAATCCGACGGGTGATTATGTCACGTATCGATGTCCGTGAATCAACTGTGGTGACCTTCCCAGTATAGTCCTTAGTATACGGGGGGAAACACCACCCGACCAGGATTAAGGACCGTGGGTTATCGCACGTCCAGATCGGCCAATGGATCAGGAATCTTTTGCTATAACGAGCAGGGCCCCGGGGGACTGGACCGATATCGAATTGGCCCCTGGGGTCGAGCTTATCACCGGAATCTGTTGGCCCAAGAGTGGCCCAAGAGCGATCTCGCGGCCTCCGATAACGAACCCTGACGGCAGCGCCAGAGGTTGCTCAATGCTGTCACGTAAAGGCGGAACCCGTTTTCTCTATCAGAGAAGGAAACGGAGATGCCCCCCCGGAGACTGACTGATTGATTGCTTGCTTGGTTGTTTGATTATGGATGAAAAACGATAAGGAAGACCAATTCTTATTATGTGACTTCACGGACTCGGAGAACCTGCTAGTGATTGCAGCAGAATGAGATGTCGTTGGGATCTCTCCGTCATTCCTGGTTCTCCCTGGCGGAGCGGACACGCGACCGTCTTGTGTCGTCTGCCTCGTTTGATGTGAACACACACTCTCTGGACGCTTTTTGCGGTCTCGAAATGCGTTTTGCTGAACCTACAGGCACTTCCCTCTACAATAATAATATACCATTCATCGGGATGACGGATTAATAACAGAAACCGCCTGGCATCCATCATCGACTCGTGCCTTTCCGAGTCTCTCCATACGATCATCTCGTCCGCCGGTTTCCAAACGTAACAGATACTGACCCTTTCCGCCCGCGCCGCCAGTCCTGTGTTTCCGAGCCCAGGAACCGCCGTGCGACGAGATAAGCCCTGCCCGCCTGATTGGGTTCCCGGCCTGGAGCCTCCCGGCCGCGCGGGTCGACGTTTAGTATTACGTACAGGGAAATCGCGCTCCGGGCTTCTGCCAGTCGACGCCGGTATGCGCGGTGCCCCCTCGGGATTCACGTTGCAGTAGGGAGGAGAGGTGGTTTCGCATCGGGTTCGTTTCATCTGGGAGGCCCATATCGAAGTCTCACGTTTCCGGTCAAAATCGAATCCAACGGTCTTCGAGGAGGGTGTGCATGGAAGGTCAATAAAAGATCATCCAATCAGAAGCGTCTGATAAGGTATTTCACCAACCAATCACCGATCCCCTAACCGGACCAATTGGGCCTAGTGTACTGCACACGTCCCGATCTCCATCCGGCAGTTCACTTTCCCCGCTGGGCGGCTAAGACTGTCTGGGGTTAATCCCTGCAGCTGTCCTGCCTTTATCT
Source organism: Paecilomyces dactylethromorphus (assembly GCA_029606265.1). NCBI lineage: Eukaryota > Fungi > Ascomycota > Eurotiomycetes > Eurotiales > Thermoascaceae > Paecilomyces > Paecilomyces dactylethromorphus. The sequence continues at coordinate 1,350,143 of JAPVCE010000034.1, forward strand.
GTGCCCTGATTGGTGGGGAGATCGCCCAGTACACCGGCGGCAGGTTGGGTCATGATGGGTCATGATCATCGCTGCGGAGTCTCCAGAACTCCCTTTTGGGCACGTCACGGATGCACGCCCGGCAATACCTGGTCGGGAAACTGAGCTTGTGAGCCTCCCAGATCGGTGCAAAGGAGAAGAACCGCATCCTCTTCCCCGATGTGGTTTCTCTTACGAGGCATGATTATGATTATTCGGCATTAAGGATGTCATCTCCCTTCCAGGTGTTCGCCGTCAGAGATGCCCGGAAAGATTTTCCAATCCCTGCTGGTTAGGGCTGAAGAGACATTGCCCATGCCATCTCATAGTCAGGCACCGCCAATGGGCAGGTATATTGATGACGCATGGTGTCGCACACTGACTCAGCCAGGCCAGGAGTAAAAATAATTGACAGCAGATGACAGGTTCAGCCTTCAATCCCTGACTAACTGAAAATCAACCGCCATCCAGTGGTTCCCGAACTGCTGAAAATAACACAACGATGGACTACGGAGCCTCTGAATGCTGGCATTTGATGAATGCATTACGAGAAGAAGCCCATGCAGTGCTCTCGAACGGGATTACTGCTTGATCTCAAAAGCACACGGTTGATACACCGACACCAATGGGACTGGAGATGGTGGCATTCGGGCTTGGATCCGGCAGCTGGCCTGAGCTTACCACGCTAAGGAAATGCTAGTGCATCAAATTGCTAATTGCATGAAGCAAGACAGGTGAGGCGTGCTAGTTCAAACATCACACGAGCTTATACGAGAAGGACCTGGGCAGGAAGAGTCCTCCTTTTGGAGTCGGAATTATGCTCAACAGTACTGGGGTGGACTCGAGCTGAGATGGTTAGTTAGATGGACTGCCGCTAACACAAATCTCATCCATCAACAATGCATCTATCCAAAGTCGGAGTCTAACGGCTATGAAGGCTGATCTAATGGGGTCCTGGGGATAATAAATGATAGTTGTCCCATCAGCCATGCCTAAAATTATATTTAACTGGAAGCATACACACGGCGTCGATTGTTTTACGTTATCACAACCTATCTTTGCTCATCTTGGGTATTGATATTTGCGAAATTAGATTTCCAAAACACAACATGCAGCAGCAATGAAAGCGCAGGATACCCCCATGACGATACTATCCTTTTTCCCGCGTGAAAGATATTAGATAGATCCTCGGAGAAATGGAGAGCATATTATGCAAGTGATTGACCTTGAAAGGTAACACAGCAGATGCTATGGTCAGCGACAAGCATCACTTTCCGTATGCATACAGGGATATCTGTCATCACGTTTTTCTGAGCATGATCAATCAAGTGGTATTGCCTACGACAACAAAACGACCTCTCAATATGCTCAACAACAATGTGGATCACGACGCATGGTATCTGACCTCAATTTGAATTTCCGCCAAAGAAACACCCAAACTCCATGCTATGCTTTTTCTTTCCTTTAATTGAAGCCCCAAAAACCCATTCACAGAAACAACACCCCCCAAAGAATCCTCTTACTCAACAAAGTTTCTCAACTTCGTCAGCTCGTCCAACAGCTCCTGTAGATCCGCATCGGAGATTTTGTTCTGGAGACTCGGGATAAGAGACTTGGCCTCTTCCGCGTTATCGCAGCATAGACTTCCTATAATCCCCCAAAGCCCTATTAGCAAATTTATCCTTATACATACCCGAAATAAAACCAGTAGATACTCAGTAAGATAACATACCCAACTGCGACCGCTCAAACATCTCCAACTCCGTATGCGAGTTCAACAGCCGCTCAACGGCCTTGATGTTCTCTTCATCCTTGAACCGCGAAAAGATCTCAAGGTAATCCAGCGTCTTCGTAAGATTCCTACCCAAAAAAGAAAAGCACAGCATTAGCAAAAATCACTCATTCCACCCCCACCCCCGAACCTCCACACAAACATCGCGCAGAAAAATCCAGACAGGAAAAGACTCACTCCGGCTCATCATATTTCTTCCCACCTCGCCTCTTATTCTCCAAGACCTTATTAATAACCAGTCTCGCCTCCGACAACGACAACGTATGCGTGTTCTGGTCCGCGCCCAACTTGAGCTGCGACGCGGCTTCGAGCTCGCCTTGCGGGACGACGCGCTTGCGGTGTGTGGGAGGCGGGATGTTCATGGTGCTCATTTTGACGGATTTGGGATTCTCTACTATGCGATGGAGGTGAGATTGTTTCGAGGTCCTTCTCTGGCTTGTTGGGACCGGGACTGGGATTTGGCGGGGTTGTGTCACAGGAGTGGTTTGCGCTGAAGATTCCGGTCGTGTGGTAGCGCGAAGTTGTTCGATGTGGTGAGGAGTAGCTGGAGGTGGGAGACGAGTAGGGTGGAGAGGTGCAGCAGAGGGATCGCGATGTTCTGGAAGAGTCTTGAAAGCTGAGGCGGCGATTCGGAGATGTCGCGATGGAGCTTTGATGGTTGGGGTGGCCGGTCTTGGCAGGGTCGGTACCGTCCAACCGGGATGCAGAGTCGAGTAAGGTTCGTTTTTAGATCTAGAATGTGAACATTACATGTTATTTAGCTGCTGTAGTGTGTTGTCTCTTGCTGTTAGGGCTAGGAGAGAGCGTTTCAAAGTGATTCCCCAGAATGTCTCAGTATTGCACTTCTATCGAGGTCATGTAGACTAGAGAAATATCACCATATCCATGGTTATAGGGTATCCAACTCGACTTTTAGTCTGTCTTTTTTTTGGTCCGAATATATGCACGGAGTACGCTAAATGCACCGTAACGCCCCGAGATATGCAATGTGCACTTCTATAATAAATACTACTTTTATACCTTCTTGAATGCCACCTCCTTAGGCAGACGGAAGCTGGCGCAGAACATCTGCTTGTTCGGACTGACCAGGCGGACGTTATGGATCTCCAGCTCCACGTCTTGGTTGCCCGAGCCACCAACCTTGTCGTCGGGCGTGATGGTATAACCGATCCGCTCTGATATCCGCTTGCAGATGTCAATATGATCATCGAGCTCGTTCTCCGAGTTTCCTGAGAAGCAGTAGACGTGGACCATGGGCAGAGAACGCTTGGTGTAAGGAGCGAATTGATCTTCATGGCCTGCGTAGACGCCAACGAACGCGTCCAGGAATTCAATGGCTGTAGCAGGGAGGTTCATCACATAATGGTCGAAGGTGGTTGGCCGGACATATTCCTTCGGCTCAGGAGGAGGAGCAGCCACAGCCTTGCCATCCTCTTCCTTCTTTTGTCGCTTAGCCTTCGGCTCAATAGTGACAGTCAATGGTCCCTCTGCGAGCAGATCTTTTGCTGACTTCCGGATAAACTCACGGCCGTCCATGTTAAAGGGCGTCACGAATTTCTCTACCTTATTCCTCTTGACTGCGTCGACCATGACTTCATAGCCATGAGGGTTGAGGTCGTTGGCCCAAACGAAGATCTTCTTCTTTCCAGCTGGAACCGCGAAAGGTCCAACTCCCGCCATTACGTCACAGACCATGTCTCCTTCCCGGAATTTATCCACCAGTCTTCGGTGCTCAGTTTCCAGACGGCTATTCCAGTAGACCCGGGCATAGTCGAAATGAAACTCACAGTCCTGTTCGTGCACGACGACATCCATGTCGTTATCGCCTGCGAGTAGTTCGAATGGGAAGGTTCGGAATACACTGTGGGAGCCCACATCCTCCGTCTTATTGATCACCGTGCGGACAGATTTGTTCTTATCCTTCAGGATCTCCGCGATGAGATGCTTGTGAGGTAGGTATTGCTCGCGTAGATTCAGATGAGCTGGCTGGTCAGTATATTTTGAGATTCAGACGGCATGGAGCAAACCTACTGACATGTCCGACCTGCGTATATCCCACAGGGATTTCTCCTAGGTCGTCTTCAGGTAGCACGCAAGCGATTATCTCGGCTGGTCAAATCAGCACATGAAGAGTAGGCATTAAATGACGCATCTTTCATACAGTAAGTCCAGTAATCATAATCCAATTCCAGATCATAATTCCCCAAGCCTACTGTTCCCTTCTCAAGCAGCTGATTTATCGTTGGGGACCACGTCGCGGGGTCTGCCAAAATTAGTCCACTGTAATCCTCATACCAACCGACCCGCAAGTATCCTCACCATCATGTTTAACCCCCTCTCGTAGCAGAATACATTTCTTCTGATCAGGATTATCTCCTTGCGCAACACGGATCGGATTCAATCGCGGCGCAGAAAGAAGATCACGACTGCGTTGCAGCTCGTTCCGAACCCGGGAGATATCCGATGCCTTCAAGACCGTCGCAGCGGAGAGGGGAACAATTTTTCGAAAGAATGACCTGTCGAGAACGCGCATGGCGCGATTCACCGGTGGTCGAAACATCGCAGAGAGTTCGCTCTCGTGAGGTTTGGACGGGTTAGCGCGAGAGTCCATTTGACGGGCAAAATCTTCTAGGATTATGCGGTGAAGATCAATCTAAACCAGAACGGGTATCAAATCATGGAGGTAAACTCAGGGGTTTTCTGCTAATTTTCGAGATCTCTTACTGAGGGGTCATTTCAAGCGCTTCTTTTCCGATGCGGAATAATTACTTTTTGGATCTTTTATGGACCCACGTGACGTCTAACCGCGATAAGATAAGGAAGGACTGTTCAATGGGCATTTCAAGCTTGTATAACACAATTAATGGTTTAGTAGTCCATTTTCTCTATTTTAAATTGGATGAAAGTAAATTTCTTCTTATGAGGAGAGAAGAATAATGGTTACCTCGAATGCTGTGCATTTAGACCGAATAGAACGACTCACCAGATGGAGATAAACCTTTTGACGTATTCAATGGCACCATATCCAGATCAATCGCAATAACCGAAAGACATCGATGAATTGCAACGCTAATCAACACAATAAAATTCGCCCAATACTTACATTTCCAATACTTACACTATTGTCCATAAGGGTATCTATGATGAAGCCAAAACGCCGCCAAAGACTCACACAGCCAAGGAACCAGTAGATGCATTATCCGGGATCCTTTTTCAATCCAGGGATGCCAGTTCTGTTCATCTCCCTTTCAGCTTCTAACCTTGATATGCGCTCATTTAACTGCTTGATCTCATCATCCTTCTTCCTTAGCGCAAGCCGCGATATCTCTCTACCCCGCAGAATGCCTTGTGTACGCAAATCATGTCTATTCAGCAACTCAACGAGGGCATCTTTTGCCTTCTGTGGTATCACCACATCATGGCTATCGAGTAGAACAAGAGTAGCTGTAGCTAGATCCGAGATATCAGGATTATTATCGGTAGATAAGACGTTGGTATATTTGCTGGGCGTAGGTGTCGCTGAGATCTCCATGGATGAGGGTGGAACGCTCCCTAGATGAGATGGAAGTTCCGACCGTGGTGTTAACATATGAGAGGCCGGATCGAAGGATGAGGGAGGAGTTGAGGGTGCGTTGTTGCTGTCATTGTCTGTTTCTGAAAGCTTCCTTTTTCCAGGAGAGGTGAAGAGTGCCGTCCGTGGCGTCTTCCGTGGAGTCTCCGGGGTGAATTTTGGTTGTGCCGGACGATCTAATATATTCTGAACCTCGTCATCGAGGTCCTCATCCCAACTAAAGGACTCATCATCTGAGACATTTCTCGACTTGCGGGCTTTTGATGGTGTTCCTAGGTTGGTAGCGGGCGTCTCTCGTTCTCTCCAGCCAGATCCCGGCGTGAGTAGACCTGTACTTCTCTTGACTGACTTAGATGGTGTTCTAGGTGTTTGTTCTGGCTCCGTTCGCGAATGCGATAGGCTAAGCACTTCCTCGCGGACCTTCGCATCGTCATCCCACAGGAAGAAATTGCAGCGTTCACTCTGGGGTTTGCGGCACGTGTAAACTAGCATAAAAGTCAGAATTAGGTCGAATTGCTAAAATATGTTCTGTACCTACACCATCGTCCGTGGTTAGGGCCTTGGTTTTTTGTCTGAAAGTGTGCTGCAACGAGTCGCGGTTCGCAGTTACAATGCCAGGCGCCTTCGATATACCGTCCGCGCAATGGTGCCACAGTGCGAGGGGAACGGGGAGTTATACTACCCCTGTTGCGAAACATTTTGTAGAATAATAATCATGCTAGATTTTATGCCATGGTGGTGGTTACAGGCAAAGGATGGATGTGCTGTTGTAGAGGTTGCTAAGCTCCCCGGTCCCGCCGATTGTCACAGCGGTCACTATGGAAACTCGGGTGGCGGCCCGGTGGGCTAATCCACTTACCCAGTCCCACTGCGGAGAGAGCACCGTACTCTACCAGAAATTCGAAGGCCTCAAAGATACCCCAAAGCAAAAGCCCCCAGATTTGAGGATGGTCTCATTTCTATCGTCAGAATTTTCTCCTATTGGCTGATGATAGTACTTTTTTATTATATGTGTATAAAGGCAATCAAAGGAATACCACAGACTGATGCGTGAGCAGGTATCATCTTCTTGTCTAGCTTCTGGACATGAGAAAGACCAGACAGTAGGTGGGTAACTAGAGCCGCGGCCAAGTATCCGGATCCGATAATGACCAGATCACTCTCTTCTGGCAGTTTCAGTATCGTGTGATGATTGTCCCAAGAGTCTGGCTTATTCTGCCAGAAAGACTTCATCCATCCAGGCGAGGTAAAATCTTTGAATTTGAGATGATGGGACACAGAAGCTAATATTTTATCAAGTCAAGGGTTATGTACCTATCCTAGAGAGCACGTTCAGCTGGATTTATAGTGCAAAACTTGTAGTGGACCAATCGTAACGTAGGGTGCATACCATGTCCCGAAAATTATCATCAACCTAGGCCTTTTTAATTAGCTATTTTTATTCAGAAAATCAGGGCACTTGAGCACCTGCGCACCAAAATTTCCATGGAAACTAAATTTTCCATTTAGAAGCCGCTGTGACAAAGTTCAGAGAGTCGACAGGAAACAGGGGAGTGAGAGAGCATCCGAAATTATTATCACTAGTCAACAAGATATCATTAGTACTTATTATGTCTATGACCTTTCGTGTCCTGTGGACGCAAGCAAATAGTATCTACCTGGTGGGCTCCACCCGTCCTAATGTTTAGTTCATTCATTATGACAAAGACCAATAAAAGTCTCTAAAGAGAAATGCGATTCGGTAGTATATATCCTAAAAAGTATAAGAAGTGCAAAGGAATCAGAAAGTCTCCTTCATCTGGTCAGATCAATTCCTCGCCGGCTATGTTAGAGACATCGAGAGATTATCTAAAGTCCGACGTGTTTCCTGCAACTACAAAACTTGAGATTAAACGACTCTCAGGTGATTCTTGTTAGGCATGTGAAACTGGGTCTCCTCAGATCACTCATATAGTTGCGAAGGAGGATAACCAATTTTGTTTCTACTCTTCCTCATACAACGTAGATGACCTAATCAGCTAGACAGGTGGGCCCTATGATTAGATGCAGGTCTCCTCACCTTCTCTCTGACCTCCGCGGAAAATGGAATCCCACTATGTCCAACCTGCCATACCAAGTTCGATCGAGCTCTTGACCCTGGATTCGTGGATAGTGAAAGGGTCCTGATTAAAAGAACACTTCGTTAGAGTCCAGCAGGAACCCTTGTGGAGAGAAATTATCCAATAATCGATCAATTCGCCACTTGAGTGAGACCCGTACTTCTGGTATCACTAAGTCGTTCAGGATTGAGTCTGCTATAAGTGTGAAGGCACTTGACCATAGCGGGGAGTTGTTACGTGTTGAATGGTTCGAGGACACCAGTGCCGTATATCTCTGTCGTAGCTGAACGTGTCCGAACCATGAGGCTTAATAAAACCTTCCTTTCTATCTCTGATCTAGGAAAACTTGTTCCTTGAGGGGACTCGATACTGTTCTAGTGCTTCGATCAACTGCACCTAGGCAGCACGTGGCATCCCGCATCAAAGCACGCGAGCAACTGGGAGTGGAGAAACGAGGGGAAAATAAAACATCTGCAGCAATGCGACTTGGGATCCCTACCATAAAATATTCGAATTCAGACAGAGAAACCCATACCCGAGGTATTCAGATGGCTTGAACATTGCAATGAGGGGGTCGCCATTTTCTTATCGTGCTTGACGAATCACATCAGGCAACGTCCGAGTCAGTTGCCGTGTTGCAACCGTGCACGGTTATCTAGATAAGTGTTCAATCCACCAATTGATGCGACAACTGCCCGAAATGCGATAGCAGATAATAATTTCATCGCGTCAAGACTTACTGATCATCTCCAAATTCGGCCTCTGATGTAGTCGTGGCGCCACGGAGACTGGCTTTATCGAGCTGTGCGAAGTCCCAGATCATGATACGTCCCTAGGGGGGTCGCTATCGAGAATGCTCAATGATTGCTGATGGACCAATGCTCAAAGGAACCTATGGAGCATTAGCAACAGCCAGATCTCAAGTTCTTGGCTTAAACCTTCCTATTCCCCATACTAGCAGAGGACCAGCCACGATCGGCCAAGTTAAATAGAGACTAACGAGCGCAATCAGATCGGCCAACTGGGAACCAGCTATTCAATGATCATTGCTGGCCAGTCATTGGAAGCTTAATGACTGAAAGGTCTAGTTAAGCTCACCCACTTCTGGGCGGTCCTATCCGACGATGGACAGAGCTCCAACACCCACTAAATGCTAATACGGGAAGACTGGGGTAAAGAGGAGGCGACTCAAGATAGGCGAAGCCGACGATAATGCACGCGCACCCGCCTTATATGCAGCGCCAGAGACCCGGGATGGATCGACACTGTCATTGCTGCTGTTGTCTTTCTTTCAGCGTGTGTCGCTTGGTCTATTAACTTTTGCCCGTACCTTGCTAGGGACGTGAGCACGCATAGTCAATCCGACACCATGGTCAACTTGAAGGTCAACTTGAAGGAAGTCGACTGGAAGACAGTCAAGGACAAGCTAACAGTGTAGATTATCCTCCCTGTTTAATATTCCAGCATCATGGATATTCGATCCTGGTCCATCCAATGCTAACAGCTCGCAGCCCCATCGATGAGGACAGTTACTACGAGAACACCACCTGGTGTAATAGGGATCTGATTCCCATTCCCCCAGAGCGTCGTACTTGGGGAATATGGGGATACTTCGGTTTGTCGCAAATTCTCGACGATAGGAAACAATGGCTAACCCAGGACCTATTCCCAGGCTACTGGACCGTTTCCGGTTCTTGCATTTCCGCTTGGTCGACGGGTAGCACGTTACTGGCCTTTGGCCTAAGTCCACGAGCAGCGATAGGATGTGTGGTACGTGCAAGCACCTGGGTATAATGGTCTCATACAATATCTAACTAACGAATTCAAGGCTGCTGGAGGTGTCATCACAGGTCTTCTAGCTGTTGCTTGTGGATGGATGGGTGAGAAACACCATGTCGGCTTTACGGTTGCATCGCGGTTCTCCTGGGGCATGCGGGGGGCTTACTGTAAGCCTCAGTTGTGATTTTGTGATGATTCTTGTTTCTGACGATTACAGTTCCGGTCCTAATCCGAGTATTCGTTGCTTGCATGTGGTTTGGAATGCAATCATACTGGTATGCTTTCATACCGCTAAACTTCGAATAACATGATCTGACAGTCATGACCAGGGGAGGACAAGCTACGAGAGTGCTTATAGGCGCCATCATCCCAGGTATAATCCCATTTAAAAAAAAAAAAAAACATCGATGCAGTTCCGTAATAACGTATACTAATGTGTATCTCAGGATTTGCACACATGAAGAACTTCTTCGCAGAAAGCTCCCACATCCTAACCAAGGACTTTATTGGAATGGTTATCTGGTACGCGGCGTTTATCCCGCTAGTCTTAGTCCCACCGGAACGTTTGCAGTTGCCGTTTGCCATTTCATTCGTTCTATTTGTGATGTCGTGTTTTGGAATCCTTATCTGGTAGGCCTATTCTCTCCACTGTCTGATTATAAATGAAGTATCTGTTAACATGACTTTCTCCGAACAGGGCTGTTGTCAACGATCACGGTCCCGGAGAGATGTTCTACCATACCCCAACCACTATCGACATGGGTTGGGGAGTTATGTATGGAATCACCGCGATTATGGGCGCATGGGGTGCCGGAACACTTGGCCAATCCGATTGGACCCGTTATGCTAATCGACGTCTTGCACCAACGTTGTCACAGCTCGTTGCAGCCCCAATAACGATCACTGTGACAGCAGTTATTGGAATCGTCGTCGCCAGTTGTGCGAAAGATATCATGGGTGGGGATGTTGTCTGGAACCCAATCTACCTGCTGGCAGATATCCAAGAATTCTATCATTCCAGCCCAAGAGTGCGAGCAGGAGTCTTCTTTGCATCCCTGGGAATGGTTTCGAGTCAGCTTGCTGTAGGAACCCTTATACCCAAAAAGAAAAGCAAGTACAAGTTTTACAGATGAGGCTGACTGTGGCAATATCTAACCTGCAGATCTCTGTCGTCCTGAACTCCGTCTCCGCAGGCATGGATATGGCTGGTCTCTGTCCAAAGTATATCAATATCATCCGTGGTAGCTATATCATGGCAGCCATTGGTATCCTCACACAGTAAGTCCATTTACTTAATCCTTACTACGTCTTCAAGAAAACTGACCCTAACCACTTACACTAGGCCATGGCAACTCCTGTCAACCGCAACGAAGTTCCTTTCCGTGCTTTCCGGCTTCGGTGTTTTCATGGCCCCATTGACGTGAGGATCCCCGACATAACTTGACTTCCCTCTTACACATAAGCGAAGACTAACCTCATCGATTAGAGGTGTCCTCCTAGCCGATTACCACCTTGTCCGTCGACAAAAGCTAAAGCTGAAGGACCTCTATACTGGCAATCCCTCGTCGATATACTGGTTCAGCCGCGGCTTCAACTGGCGCGGTCCCGTTGCTTTCACCGCTGGCATGTGGCCATTACTACGTACGCACTATATTTTCCCCCGTCCTCTCCTGCTTCTATCTCTCCAGAATCACATCAGAACCACACTGACATCTCCTCTTGATAACAGCCGGTCTCGCCGGTTCCGTCAATAGCTGGACCACGCCCGCCTTCGACGGCTGGATCAAACTATACAACCTCACATTCATCGTCGGAATCGCAATGAGTTTCACCACTATGACACTGATCTCTTACATATTCCCACCTCCAGGTCTGGGCATCGACGAGCCATTTGTCGCTGTCGAGGAATTCGACTCTACTCCCGTCTCGTCTGCCAAGGAGCCGTCGTTGTCGGGATCAGTGCTTGGAGGATCAGAGAAACATGCCAAGAGCACCGAGATGCAGGTTTGAAATTTGGTTTGGACTTTTTTCTTTTTGATGGAATAGGAAGGTTTTGTAATGAAATATATACGATCATTATTGTATCATGATTAGTGCAGATTGCGACAGAACAGATAATATTCGATCTCCAGGCTCAACAAGTCTTGATGCGGTGCACGTATCTAATCTAAAGATTCTAATTATGCACAAGCGACATAGAAGTAAATAGGATGAATGAATCACCGCATAGTCGATCGGAAATACCATCGACAGAACAGAGCCATGAAAACAAGTAACAGAACCTGATCATCTTAACAACAACGATCTCGTTAAATCGTATCCCACAGAACCCAATATCACTAATGATCCAATAAAAACAATTACAGTCGCCCAGCGACGGTTGTCCTAGCTTAATGCGCGAGCACCATTCTTAGCATGGCCACAAAGGATTCCTGTAGCTTAGTTACTTCCGTGACTACTGGCTTGACGGGTTCGCCGGCGGAACGACGGAGGTGTTCGCGTTTCTTCGCCCGGCGTTTCCTCTCTGCGGCGATGGGGTCGAGTTCGTCGTCTTCAGAGTTCTCGTCTGAGTCATCTGAGCCCTCGTCGGAAATAGTAAGATCCTCGAGATCCGCCTAGTGAAATGTTAGTTGCAAATAGCAACGAGTGTAATGAGAGAGCGGGAGGAAATGTCTTACCTCGTCGAGCCCGAAGTCACTGCTGAGGAAGGTTGCACTTCCAGGAACCGAGTCACTACCAGTACCTTCAGCGGCCATCTTCTGTCTAGTCTTTGCATGATGCCACTTCTTCCTGTCCTCTTGCCATTTGACAAGGGCGTTGATCTCCTGGATAGCAACCTCCTTGTCGATTTGTCCGACAATCACGGCACCTTGGAACAGAGCGTTCATGTCAAGCTTTCCACCTTCAGGTCCCTTGCGAAGGAACTCTAGGATATCTTCCAACCATGTCATCAAGGATCCAAACAGACCGTTGTCGTGAATGTGAACCTCGTGAACGAATTTGTAAAAGTTATCTTGGTGACGAGCACATAGGTCAATGAATGCTTGAACAGTCTGGTTGGGGTCAGCAGAGACATCCTGTCGCTGAGCTTTTTCTATGGTAGCTATAGCGTCGTCCGCAAAGTGAGCGAAGTCCGTGATACTGTTGTACACATTGGCAGATTTGTAGACGCGAACCAAGGGCTCATAAAAGATGGTGAACAGGTCGCGGAACAGTTGGAGAGTCACCGGCTTCAAGGAATGTTAGCCTCAGATTGTATTTCCTAGGGACGTCGCAGATACCTCTTCTATAATGCTCAGCATCATGGCCTTATCACGCTGCCTAGTGTAGAGCTTCAAGAGTTGTTTCATGTGTGCAAACCACTGCGCACCATGCTTCATTTCAAGATCGACCTGACTAGTTAGACAAACGTCAATATAGTAGAGACACCCGACTTACATTTTCAACTGCGTGATTCCATGCAACATACGAATTAAACACCTTGCCGATCTGTTCAGGAGTGAGTGGTGGAGATATGAGCTCAGACCGGAGAATAGCCACGATCATGTCTACATCCTCTTCGGCAGCCTCCCCTCGGATTTCATTTTTGATCTCTTCGTCAGCATCCGTGTAAGCTTTCAGCTTCTGAGTCAGGACGGGGTCGTCAATTCTTGCGGCCATGTCATCTATTGCCCTCTGGAAAGCCTTGATACCATCATGCAAGGTCATGGCAAAAATACGCTGCAGAAGAGACCGTGAACCGAACGGTTGGGCCAAGAAGAGATCTAAGACTCCAGACATGACTACTGCAGGGTTTGCTATACGGATAACGTTCTTCATGAGGGTGTAAGGGATCAACGAATGAATCCGCTTCGCCTGAGCGAACAACTCGGGAGAGTTATCCTCGGCAAGGAAGAGATGGTATATCGTGGCAGCAACTCTGTACAAAAAAAAATGTTAGAAAAGGACCTCACACGGAATCACGAACATACTCAATACGCAGCCACTCTGCGAATTTCTGATACTCAGGGCTTAATTCTGCAATCGAATGCTTCTCCCGAATCTCAGAGAACAGCTTTGTCAATCCATCTATGATGGTTAGCCTTGAAGACTTGGATAGAGTCACTAGCACTTACTACGCTCCACAATATCCCTGCGGAACTTCTCCATGTAGACATCCAACTCAGCTGCACGCTGTCTTGCGATCTCGTAGAACCTCCTCTGTTCCTCTACCCGTAGTGCATCCGCATCCTTGCGACGCTGGATATCGATGAGATCATCTTTACTAAGACTGATCGGTTGGCCGGTGAGAAATTCTGCCATTGCCCTCGACTCCGCTATGCGTTTGTTCTGCAGCAAAGTACGCAGGAAGGCTCGCAGAGACACCCTTTGTTCCTCTCTATAAAGGACCACATCCTCCCTGTCCAATTCTCCTGACAGTTGAGGAGATTTCGGTGACTTTCCCAGGGTAGAGCCAAGAGTAGATCCGATAGTAGACCTCGAGGCAGACCGACTGTGACTTTCATTATGACTTGCCGGGGCCAGACTAGCCATACTACGGCTGCTTGTTGAACTCTCGTCTAAATGCCCCGTTTCTTGCGTTGAGATCGAGGAAAATGAGGAGGCATCATCGTCCGCAACAGGGAACCAGCTTGTCGAGGTGGAACTCCTGTTCTTCCTGGGTAGGGGCTGTATGACCTTCCCTGGCAGTTCTGTCCGCAGCCTCTTGTGAAGCTTCGAAAAATCCCCATATCTCTTTCCCACGTAGACGTCAGATTCCTTGCCCTCCTGCCGGACCCGGAGGATAAATTCCTATGCGAATCAGCAGCATGTCCTACTCAAAAGTCCCATCCTACTTACCGGGTGCCGATGATGTCTCACTGTGCGCCTGATAGATAGCGTCCTAACAGCAGCCACATTGACATCCCACCCGTTGATATAATTTCCATCCGGAATATTGACCAGCAATCCCTGCTCATTAGCCCCACGATCCACGACTTCCATCTCTGCAAACCGTATGCGCTCTTCGTAGCCCGAGGCTGTAGGAATGCCCGACACCATCATCAGCTCGATTAACTTTTCGCATTTTCGCGCCAACTTTCTGCGTTTCGTTTCCTCGAGACGATCTTCGGAAGAGGAAACATGTTTGTTGGCAAACGATTCAAGAAACTAGTCCAGACATCAGCCACCCCGGAGCCGCCGCTGACCCAAACAAAGAAGCCATAACGTACCACCTGTAACTTATCCTGCCAGAACTCCTTTTCTCTGGCCTGGTCGAGGAACGGAAATTTCCGTATATGATGAACGAATATATATCGTAAAATAGGTAGATCTGAATCTATTGGGGCCACTTCTCCGAATTCCGATCTGAAAGGTGCGCCAAATCGTTGCAAGGCGGTGGGGGAGTTCAGCTCCTGGATCTCACTCTGGACCTGCAGGCCGATCAGTTCGCGTTTCAGGTCTATCCATCGTCAGTGAGAAAGATATTGTTATATTCGAATCCAAGACGACAAACAGTGTTCTTGCTTCCCCGTTAGGATCTGCCCGGGCGGCGGTGCGGGATTCGGGCTGTTGAAAGCTATCGCGCTGTCGAGCGGCGGCGGTCGTCCATCCCCATTGGTAGTATTTTCAGCGTCGATGGTGAGCTGGTCGCTCTTCGACACTTTCGACATACTTTCAAGACGCCGAAATCGAATCGCGTCTGAAGTGGTGGTGGAGGATTTGTAGACAGGAAATGTGAACGCCTGAAAATTGACGGTGGACGGGGAAGACTTCCTCTAGGCGGATGACGTCGTGTGAAGGTTGACACACGATCACCGAGACACCTTCACAAACCCTCTGTTTCTTTTCACCAGGCAGCTCCTGTGATCTCGGGCTCTCTCGTATCAGCTGAAACAAAGAATCTACGATGACCAGGATGACCAGCACGCGACAAAAAATATGCCTGCAGTCTTTTTTTTGGCAGCAGTCAGCGATGTCGAAAAAACATATACGAACACGACGAACTGCCTACTCTTGCCTGGCTCTATGATCGACTTTGGCAACTCACGGGGCACTTCGTCTCCTCTCTTTGCCCCGCGACCTTCCTTGGTCCTCAAACCATCCTTAGCATCCGTTAGTTTCTAGACCGCGGCTACGGTTGACGCGTCCATTCGGACGGCAGCCTTTCAGCCATTTTGAGTCCCGCCACCTTTAGCCAAGGGGGTGGTTAATCCCGGGCCCAAGCTCTCCACCGTGTTCACCGGCTGGACCAGTAGACGATCCAAAAAATTCAAGAAGCTCCAAAACGTTCCAAGGATCACTCGTTCAAGTGCGACGGGACCCCTTGAGACCACGCTCTGTCGCACGTATGCTTCCCCTGGGTAGTTCAGCATAAATGCTAGGTCCTATGATGATTCCATAATATGACCAGGATGAACCGGGTGATCCCGCTGTTTATGGGTGGGAATTTACAACGGGCACTGCCTTCTAAAGTGTGTCACGCGTCATCTGAATCCTGACTGGATTGGTTGGTTCATTATTTGATTCGCAATAGATTATGGGGTCGATGGCAATTGGTAACGTGCTTTGCCCCAGTCTGTAAGGCTGAAGCGTGGCGAAGAGTTCTAGAATACAGGTTGGAACAAGAATAGAAACAACTATGATGTCGCTCACGTTCAACTTAGTATAGACACCCCTGTCTGGGATGTCATTTAAAATTAAGCCGTTTCCTGGGAATCCCGTCTGGCTACTAATCTACGTGGGGAACATGAAAATGGGATCATCACGTCATATATTTTAGCTATGGAGGAAACGGGCCATTTTTGGACTATAAGTTCAGGCCGAAGACCTAGTTGCGGGCTCAATAGTCCGAACAAAGTAGGTGTCTGATCTACGAACATTGCAAGAAAATGGAAAAAAGATCCCTAACTGCGTGTATTTTCATTCAAAAAATATTGACTTCTAAAGTGCTTCCTCGTGTTCTCGTGACAACATTCTAGCCTCTATCGTCTATCTTCTATACTGTTTAGCTTTCTTAAAGGACAGTCCAAAACCTAACCTATCTTAGCCACGGGATCCGCGGAAACCACGGCTCGACCGGCAGTGGATATCAACCGTCCAAAGCTGGATACCCGCCGGTTCTTTAAGTGGCATTTGAGCGATCCAAGCCTCGTCCCTTAGCAAAGAGGGCGGCTATGGTTGCAATAGCGCCAAAACCGGCAGATACCGCGAATGACAGTCTGATTCCATCGTAGTAGACCAACCTAGCTGCCATCTGAACGTCAGGTGGAAGCGTGTAGATCGCAGAGACGGAATGTCTGATATCCTCAATAACCTATGATAAAATTGGTCTTGATCAGCATTTATTCCTGGAGGAAGCCTATAGATTAATTTCCGGAAATGGGCCGGGTTTACTTTCCATTTATCTGGTATTCCACTCAGGGCCGCTGGAAGGCCTGATTTTAATGTACTTTGCACGATAGCCGACGTGATGGCTACACCCCATACCCATCCAAGGGAACGGATCAGATAGACTGTCGATGCGGAAACGGCGTGGTCTGAAACATATGAGCGGAAAAGTTTCCTTTCCGGAATACTCCAGAAGACCTACCTGCGTGTTCGAAAGCTGCTAGGAATGTAAAAAGAATACCTGGATAGACGATTCCTTGTCCGAGATTAGCTGGGATAAGGTAAACGATATACTTCCATGAAGCGTCGTCGAACTTCAATAGCATAACGAGCAAATTTCCCAGAAACATGAAGAAAGCACCCGCACGGACAAGGTGCGCGAGATGGCCCCAGCGAGACATTATTATGCCTGAGATCAACCCGCCCACGGGTGTGGACAGAGAGGGGATAACAAGCCGTGCCCCCGCCTTAGTTGCTGAGTCTAGAAGGATGACTTGAAACAAGAGCGGAAGCATGAAAAGAAACTGTGCCAGGGTCAGTGTTCGCAGACAAAAAACATAACGAATGGAGAAACACTCACAGCATACGCAGCCATCCCGACAAAAACATTGGCAATCTGCGTCGAGACTGGCAGAACACCACGCAGCATCTTGAGAGGGATGATGGGGACGGTGGTAGTCTTCGCTTCGACCAGGATGAACAGAGCCAAAAATAAGAAGCTCGTTACGAAAGAGAGTATCACCCACGGACTATCCCAAGGTAGCTCGTTGCCGCCCAAGCTCAATCCGACAAGTTGAGTGGAAAGGCCCAAGACGAGCAACAGTGCACCGGAAATATCCACCTTCTTCCATACTCCGCGGAAACCAAAGGCATCATCTATTTGTAACGTATGGGCTTGTACTTTGATCACTTTGTTGCCGATCACGAGGGCAAATATGGAGATGGGGACCTGCATCAGAAAGCACCAGCGCCAGCCAATCGTATCTGCGATAATTCCACCAAAGGAAGCACCACAGATAGATCCAAAGCCATGTAGAACGTTCTGCGCAGCCTGGTACAAGCCTCGTTCTCGAAACGGGATCATATCGGAATTGATAATCGTAGCTAAAACACAGATATTAGACTTGGAACAACGAAAACCGGGATTTCAATAACACATACCCATTGTCATAAGCCCACCCCCGCCAATACCAGCCAGAGCTCTCATGGCATTCAGGAAAATGATATCCTTAGCAAGTCCACATCCCGCACAACCAAGCATGAACATAATAGTGGAGGTGAAAAAGCACACTCTCCGTCCAAAGATATCCGAGAACCTGCCATACAGAGGCTGGAACGCCGTACTAGTAATCAGATACGACGTCGTCAACCACGACGCCGTATTCGCAGCATGGAACTCAGAGCTGATAAGAGCATATGTCGAGGCGGTAATTGTGCCGTCAAATCCCGAAAGAAAGACATTGGCAAATATAGCTAGTAAAGATCAACATTTATCCACATCCCATCCCAATTCGACAGAATTCCATTCATGAACACATACCAACTTCAATCCAAAGAAACCACTTCGGTGCCTTCCAGCTTCGTGGTTCCGTGTCTCCCTCCAACAATGGCTGCTCTTCATTCGGCTGCGCTGCAGATTCTGCGTCGTAGTCATCGCCAAAAGTGGTAATGACATCACGGACTTCATTTCGTATTGCTTCTTCTGCATCTGAGGGAGGCATTGTAGACTTTTGAATTTGGTATTCGTGGTTCTGAAGATATGAATTTCTATTTCTTTTTTTCTTCCCCCCGCACAACTTCAGCATCGATAACAGCGCAACCCCGCAAATGGACTAGTAGTGATATATTTAGCAAATGGAGAAAACGAAAAAAGAAAAATATAACGCGATATATCTCAATTGACAAATTGAATTCAACTCTCACGAATACCCGACCGTTATAGATAGTCTAGGCTATTCTGACTCGATGACCAGGGGGAAAAAAAAAGAAATGCGTGCATCAACCATATCAATACTCCACGAAATAGTATCGTTAAACTTCCCACAAAAATTAACACAATTAAGCGAAAATGACGTCCTGGGCATAGGAGTGACAGGAAGGGTAGTTTTTTTTTTTTTCTAAGCAGCACGAAATCCCGCCCCATTATTGCATTACCCGATCGAGTGGAGACGCTCGGAAATCGACCTCTTAAAGGCTGTGTATCGCTATCATTGACTCGAGGCCATTACTTGATACGAACTGAGATCAGGTTTATAGGGGGTCTAGACCCTGAAGTGACAATTCTGGAGATCTTTGATTGCTAATTTGAGTAGTGTGGAGCATATTTTTGAATGTGTTAAGATGGAATTGGTTAAATAATGATGAGATTTTCACATATTGTGTCTGCTGAAAATAATGTTTATATACAAGCCTGCTTATGATTGCTGGAATTCTTCTTCCAACATAGCATGGATGCCTATATACCTTATCAAAAAGAAATTATCTCTCGCTCTTACAGCTTCGACTGACTACTTGACTTTTCCGCCGCGCAGCACGACTTTGACGGAAAAGCATCCTTCGAAACAGTATCTATAGAAACATTCGATGGAGGAACCCACAGAGCTGGGTTCCTCTGGAAGAAATTCGACGCTCGCAGCATGATGCTCACCGGCTCTGATGGCATTATGGGGAAATCTTCGCATCGTGGAAAGTGCGTCAGGCCGAATTGCAGATAGCACACGATATCCGTGTTCTCGATAGACTCATTCCTCGCAGCCCAATCGACAATAGTCTCATTCCCGGGGTAATTTGGCTCTCCCGTCGATTGACAGACATAGTCACCCGCGGGGAACAGTTCGTAGTCTCGGTATGGGAGAACCCAGAGCGATTTTCGGGCAAAACCGGCGCGCTTATAGACTGTGCTTCCGGGCTTGGCTAGGACACTGGGACATTGGTTGTTGATGATCTTGTAGGCCACTGGTTTGTTGCAGGCGGGATTGATCTTATTAGGATTAACGATATCCCATGAGCGACTTGTTTCGTGGCAGTAGTTGGCAGCTCCTTCAAGGGATGTTCGTAGAAGCGTCTTCTTAGCATAGAAAGCATTGCCGTATCGGTTCCCCTCATATCCGACGGGAGCATCGGCAGCAAGAGCGTCGCCCTGAATGACACTGTTGTTAGGACCATCTATTTCGGGGTCAATCCTCAGTGAGAATATGTGTTGGTGATTCTGCGCGTTGATGTTTTTGGCAACCTGGCTGCCATACGGAGCTGCTTGCTCTGTAGGATGCAGGCAATACGTGTTGAGCATGCCCGTCAGCTTGACCTCGAGTTTATATGTTCCGTCAAGAGTAAAGATATGGTAGAAACAATAATCGTAGTTCGCAGCCGTGATGATCTGCGAGATAATAAGTTTGCGGTCGCGTGCTGAGATGACGCTGCCGTCACGGAAGTCAGTGTGCTTAAACAGAAGACCGTTGTCCTCTTCATGGATACAGATTGCATTCTTGACGACTGCGGCCTCACCCTTTGCAGTTGAAAGGACTGCATCAAGGTAGTGTATAGCACCCTTGCAGTCACAACCAAGCTTAAGCGAGTTGGTCATGAAACCGCTGCCGTATTCTCCGACATCGAAAGCATGTTTCTTGTGATGAGGAGCATCAGGGGAACCGTAGGGAACAACCATTTCGGCAACGCTGATCCTGTTGAAGAGCGTGCGTTCTCTGTTTTCGTAGGGGTCGGTAATTCGTACATCGGATAAGACAATTCCTTCACGGTAATTGAATCCAATATGCATTTTGTAATTAGCCCACGAAATTTCATTTCCATTCATCTGGAAAGAAACACCCTCCGGTTGCGTGATGTTTATTGGCTTGAATTTATCCATCTTGTAGGATTGGCCAATGAATTCTGGAAGGTAGTTATGCTCCTCCAACGGAATGCTAGTCCGCTCCCCATTAACAAGTCGTATGTCAACACTAAGGACTTCCTCTGTTTCTGTATCCATCACCACAGTAAAGTCAAGTGGATGAGCATATTGGTTGTCATTTCTGGAATTCCGATAATAGGCAAGACCCTGCTGCAGGCGGCGCTCGAAGCCCCAGCGTTCATCGATACCAATCGCCCAAGCGTCAAAGAAGACCTTGGACATATCCGTGATGCCAAGGGCTTTGCACGCCTCAATCACCCTAGGATCCTTCTTTGCCACACGTTCTATAACGTCAAGATCCTCGGGAGTCAAGATTGGCATCACGTCCTTCATATTCTTCCATTGCTCAACGCGATTCGTGGTCAGGTTAACAATGACCTCTGCAACGTTGCAGGTCCCCTGCTCCAGGACTATCGA
The DNA here is from genome assembly GCA_029606265.1 of Paecilomyces dactylethromorphus. Taxonomy (NCBI): domain Eukaryota; kingdom Fungi; phylum Ascomycota; class Eurotiomycetes; order Eurotiales; family Thermoascaceae; genus Paecilomyces; species Paecilomyces dactylethromorphus. The sequence continues at coordinate 1,371,094 of JAPVCE010000034.1, forward strand.
GAATGCCCGCCTATCCGGACGAGGTCCATCTCCGCGACGGAAAGCAGCATACTCCTTCTTCAAGGGTTCGCGGAGAGCGATGCAATTGAACTTCAATTTCTTGGGGCTTGCATATTGACGGATCAATTGCGCCACAATAGGGATCTCTGTGATTGAGAGCTGGTCTAGGGACAACAGTCAATAAGGCAGCCATGACTAGAAGAAACAGAGCCCAACATACCTAACGGATGAGGAATAGCAGTTGACTTCTGCGGAACTGCACTTTTCCCATCACCTTCATCGTGGTAAATGGTCCAGCCGGCTATCGAGGTAGTATCTAGAATCATTTTCGTTTAATGCTGTAGTTGATAATCTCAACAGAACCCTTCAAAGTGCGAACAGGACTCTTTATATCTTCGTGGGCAGGCCTCGTTCCGCATGGACCTGCCTATCATGGAAATTGAAGTTATATCTGGGGTGATATCTGTCTGAAGCGCTCGGCTCACCACGGTCTGATCGGCTCTGGGACCTGAGAATCCTCCTAAGCCCGACATTTTGGTGCAGATCCATTGAGCAGGCCCTCCGGGTGTCGCAAGGACCAGCCTGAACAGGAATCTGCCGGCGATAACAAACAATATCTTGTCATGGTTTGTGTCATCTGTGCATCTGGCGCCGTTTGCGCTATTCCGAAACGAAGCCTTATCGAGGCCATGATGCATTGGCCAGTCGTGGAGAGGAGAATAGTCGCCGAGGACAAGCTCTGTGGCCCGCGGTAGATTCTTGGATCCACCGCGCTCATCCCGAAATGGGAAGTCCAGCCAGAGCCTGAGGGGCTGATAGCACTAGGCTCCGGTTCACGATAACTCTAAATGTGGGGAAGGCGATTCTTATCCAGAAAATATGAAGAGACCGCGGATGAGAGAAGGCAGGATTGGCCCGGGATGCGGACTGTGAACGTTGCAGAGGACGTGATTCTACAATTGGTCCAGAGCCCCGAACAACATTCCAGGATCTTCGGGAAGTCCAATAAAGTGAATAAGTAACACGTGGACTTGACTAGCAGCCAAACTACAAACTACGGAAATACTCTGGGTCATGGAAAATCAATTGCTATTTCTTTCTGTTCAGGCTAATTCATCACAAGCTGGAGTATCCATTCTCTTTCCTTCCATATTACATGAGCTGAGAGTTCGGCTCAAGCCAATCGTTCTTCAGGACTGAACAACAAAACGCAATCTGAACCACCAGTCTGCCCCATCAGGATAATATCATGGGGGAAAAGGAAAAAACGCGACATGCAAGCCGCGCTGTGAGATCTCATTCGTCATGCAAAAAAAAAAAACAGTGCTAAGCTATAAAAACACACGAGAAATGTCGGGACGCCGCCCGCGCTATGAAAACATCATCCATAAAAATAATTAAGGGAAGGACCCTAAGAATGAACAATCGATACAAGACTCGCTAACCCAAATAGTCATCCAGATCCATCATGCCGTTGAGATTGGAAGATCCGAAGCCTTGTCCCGCCCAAGAATGGTTTCCAAGTCGATCGTTGTTGCCGGTGTTTAGGGGAGGAAACATAGGATTCGACTCTTGCGTAGTGGGTAACTCACTAGCTCGAGTGATGCCCGGCATGTTACCACCTGCGTTGCCAGGGTTCTCATAGAGAGTAAAGTCATTAAAAGGTTTTTCGCTCCAGCCATAATCGTAGAGGTCCGTGAAACCTCCCTCAACATTGTTTAAGGAAGGGGAATAGAGCATCAGATTACCCTGGCCTCCAGGAGACAAAGAAGAGATCTTGCACGCTTGGGCCAAAAGAGGGGAAGGGTTACAAATGGATGAATTTTTAGACAATGAATTCATAGCATACGGCTCAACAGACCCATCAGGAGTCAAGAGCTGCATATCCATAGCCGTGTATTCGTCGTCCATATTATCCGACGGAATGTTGCTCCAATCGATGTCAAAGTTCAGACTGCTATCAGTGGACGTAAGGGGGGAGTCATCGAAGAGACCCGGTGCACCCATCGAGTCCGTGGCCGTGGCTGTAGAATCAAACGATGGCCGATGGATATCCGTAGCGGCAAGGAGTTCATTACGTGGTGCAGCCTCCAATTGAGCACGGAAAGCTTCAAAGTCCGTCGACGAAAAGGGACTGAAATCATCGAGGCTAGGGGGCTGATCTCCATAGGGGCTATTGTCCGGGAATAGTTGGAAATCTTCATTCGTGGTAGAAGGCGGATCCGCAAAGTTGAATGGTGGGTTGCTAGGGAAGCCCAAGACCGGTTCAAATGGCGACGGCGCGGGACCAGTCATAGGCGTCGGCAGGTGGTCAGTCATACTGGAAACAGGAGTCGCCATATTAGGCGTTTGCGGCACACTAGGCGTTGGCGGCACGGACGACGTAGTCGATCCCTTCTTTCCGATCTTGCCATTGTTCTTCGAGCGGACGTAAGTCCATCCATGGGCCTTCTCCATATGTTGTTTGCAGTTGCTCTCACGCTTGGACTGGTATGTACACGGCGAAAAGCTGCACTTGTACAGAGCTGGGGACGTGGAGTGCTTGTCGTTGACATGGCGATCTCTCTCTTTCTCGGTGGGCCATCCTACTTCGAAGTACTTGCACGAGGGTTCAGAACACTTCCATGGACGAGAGTGGGTCTTCTCATGTTTCCTAAAAAAAAAAGTTAACTCGTGCTCAGATGATGAATGTGAAATTTGATGACTTACGTGAGATCACATGGCCTCTTAAACACCTTGTCACAGTCTTTGCATTTTTGGTTGATATCCATAGGAGGTGCATTCTTCTTGCGACGGGCCATGGAACGAAGTACTCCGTCGTCCATGGTGTCAGTGCTCAGAGAGCGCTTAATAGTAGGGACAGCGTTCTCCTCCTCATAAGGTTCCCCAGTGCGGAGAGAAATAGCTTTGCCATCTTTGTGGCACACCAACTCAGCGGGTCTGCCATTCTGAGATAGACCACCTTCGAGGGTGAGGCGCTGCTCCTCAGCATTCTCATTCACTTCCTCGGAGGTTTCTCCCGCAGCCCGACGGGCGCGGGCTCTCTCTCTTGAAGCAGCCATCATAGCTGCGTACTGTCGAATCTGTGCAACGAGGTCAAGGAAGTAGCCGTTAGTATAAGGTCGGTCCGTTGGTAGTCGCTGCTCGCGGTCGTTAAGATGTCCGACTGCCGTGTGAATGCATTGAATCGAAAACTCGCAAAAACCGAGGTAAGACGCCTTCGAACGAGAATATTGCTTCAAATGAAAAGAATAAGCAGTGTCCGTAACGCCCGAATTCCGAATCCCACTTACCGGTGCCAACCACAAAAAGGTTTTTTCTAGATCACGGAGACAGACAATCTCCTTATTTGCGATGCGCTGCGGGATGCTCTTCACGAGAGGATGGAAGGGTTTTAACTTCTCTTCCTTCAAGATGGGGATCAGGATGAAACGCTCAATCCGCTTGCAAGCAGACAAGCATAGCTGAGGGCGCTGCGGGGCTGTGGTATCGGAGGAGATCGAGCTTGTAATAGCAGACTGCGTCTTCTGGATTTCGCTAGACCCGCATTTGAAGCTTTCGACCGACATGTGGCCTGCTTTCACTGGCAAGGCGTTAACTGGATTGTCAGGACAGGGGTCTGGTGGAAGGAACTGACCTTGTCCACTACGGCCGGATGGGTAGAGGGCTGCGCTGCTACTGATGGAAGAGCCCAGGCCACTGTCAGACAGCTGCTGGCGGTGTCTGGTGATCTTTTCCGGCATGTCCAGGGGAGGAGACAGCAGACCGTGCATGCGGTTTGTCTGGGTATTATCCGGGCGAGTATCCATGGCGTCAGTTCGTCCAACGTGAGCCTGCAGGATACCCCTCGGGACAGGAAGGTCGTCGTCTTGAGTCTTGGTGGATGCAGACAGAGAATCCAAATCGAAGCGTCCTAGGATCCCAGCCATACGTTGTTCACCGGCAGCGATAGCCTCGAGTGTGCGTGGGCATGTAGGAGAGCGTCGAGGTAACGCGGGGATGCTGAGAACGGGATCACGCTCCTCCGATGGCGACGAGGGTGAGTGGAAAGTCTCTGCCTTTCTCAGACGCATATTAGGAGGGCATGGCAGCGACGCAGAGCTCTGTCGGTCTGCACCTGGAAGGGAGGGGACGGCGGTCTTTAATGGACGGCGGCGTGGGTGAACATGGGACTGCTGAGCCTGGGGCGCGGACATGGCTGCGGCTGCGGCAGGGAGTCACCAAACACTATGGAGAAGGATCTAAAGAGCGGACAGCCCAGTGGGTTAGCCTGAGAAACGGACAGATTGTTCGTCAATGGCCAGCTTCCCCAGGGTGACTCACCAAGCGCGGAGTCCTATTCCAGAATCTGGAGCGGACAGGATGTTCCAGTGATTCAGAGAGAGAGAGAGAGACCTGAGGAACGAGTCAGATCTTCACGGAACAGTCATTACCAAAAGTGTAGCCCGAACGGATGCATAAAGCGTAAAGTTCTCTAGCACTCCCTCCCGGAACCGTTGTCTTATAGACTCACCCTCTCGATCACCCAAGCATCCACCGGAGTGCAACGGTCGTCTCCCAGACCAATCGTTCTTCCAATCTGGCGGATGTTGGAGACGATTCGAGTCCGGCCACGATCGACGAACGTGGGCCTTCCGACACGAAAGGGGGATCGGGGCGCTGGCAATGAACGGGAAGGAAGGGCGTAGGATCAGGGTGGATGGTGGCTATGCACCCGACGTTGAGGATCTTGGGAATTGAGTCGTCTGAGTCTGTATCGCACACGGAGGACACTTGCAGTGCCCCAGAAAGTGGGTTTTCACTTGGTTGAAGTAGCGGTTGATGCCTTGCAACGGCTCTGGATCATTCAGCAGGACTTAAAAAGAACGCAACAGAAGGGCGGAGACGGGGGTCGAGGGAAGGAAGATGATGGAGGTTTGTCTGGCACGTTTCGTTGTCTATCGTCGGCGCTGATGTCCTCGTCTGCGGCGTCTTCGATGTCTGCCTGATAGACGAGAGCACTAGACCCGGACAGGCAAGGTGGGCGCGGCCATTGGGCGAGTCTGATTGGCTGGTACCTCTTCGGTCGACCCATTGATTACGGAGGACTCCGGCGGTACCGCGTTAAACCCGAACGAGCGTCGGGGAGCGGACGAGGCTTCATCCGAGGTGGCCCGCGGATCCCGTTTGGTACAGGTTAGGGCCCCTTCTGGGAGCATTATCGGCGCTTCTAGAGCCCCGTTTCACCAAACGGCAAACGTCTGAGGATTAGGGACTAGTCGTGAGAGAACGGGATTCTTGCCAAAGAACTGTCCTTCCCAACGGATGGGGTAGCGATCACGGACGTGCCCGACTGACATAATCGGATCCGTGGAGGCCGTCGGTGCATCATGGCGCGTATGATTCTGTATGATTCTGTATTATACATGCATACGCGGTTCAGAGGGCACGGCAGGGTCTACTCCGAATGTGTCCGCCTGGAGATCTCTATCAAGAGCCGCATGCCCTCGGGAGAGGTGATGTAATGGTCGACGAGAGGAACACAAGCGACCTCATTTGGACGCTAGAGACATTGCCAAGTTGCGTCTTCTCCCTTCTGGGAACACGGCCATCTCACTCAGTGTCACCCACCATTCAGGGGAACGGCCAATAAGGTCCTCAGCGGAAAACAATCGCAGGTGTTCCGTGTTAGCGAAGGAAAACAGAAAGTTAATTCAGTACCACCCGTTGAAACCGCTAAAGACCAAGGTTATCGTCGGTCGTCCGCCATTTCACACCCATCGCAGACACGGCCAGCTGCAATCTCGCGGTCAACTGTGAACGACGGGAGGGTGAGCTGAGCGCGTATGACGATGCTTTACAATACCATCCCCGCCCCCACGATGAGGCTTGGCGGTGGATCGGTCCGGGTTGCAGGACCCAAACTCCAGTTGCCAGAGAACACATCGCCCAGCGGGTGCGCAACAAATACCTTCTAGGGCGATGCACCAGTCGCTCAGCTCGCGCTCCCGTCGTGGATCGAGCGAAGGGGGTCGGACGTCACGGCTCGTGCGTTGAGGCTCAAAATCTTAGCGTCTGTAGTCGGCGCGCAAGTCACACCGACCACATCAGGGTGTTGAGCCAACCACAGCGTCTATCAGGTCAAGTTCTGTCGGTGATTCGGTTCCTGCCCTGCGTATCCCTGGGACACGCAGCGAGACAATTTTCCGCCGTTGAGTAACGCTCATGGCACAAGTACGCCTAGTCATCTCCAGCAAAAAAGTTAGAAGCATCGCTACCATACGAGCCCTTCTGCGTGCGCTACCGGAAGAATGTCTCAGCCACCCCAAAGGGAACGGGCGGGCATTAGCAAAAAAAAGCCTTTCCTTGAGTGAATTTTCCATGGAGAGCCTCACACCCCGTCTAGCCCTTTAGAGCGGGATGCTGCGCTCGAGGTCTCTGTCAAAGGGAGTAGGTATTCCCTCCCGACATTATTATTGCGCGAGAAACCGCACGGATTTCATGCAAGCCAAATCCGATAAGCACTCTAAGTCACATCCATGGAGTCTAACCTTCAGTAGCCCGCGCATAGAGTTTACATCATGAGTCAGAAGATCTTGCAATATGGGAAATTGGACGTAACCGGCGGTCCTTGGTTCGAGTCTGTCCCTTGGATTCGCTCAGGCCGGTACGGATTCTTCAACTCGTGCAGACAATCTCCTATTGTAAGTTGGAGCTCTGACTCACATCACAATACTGCTCCCGATGTCTTTGATTGCTCTTATTAAGTCAAAAGAGTTTTCATATCGTTGAGCCCAGGTTCTGGGGGCAAAGTGTTATAGTAGAACTGGGTGTTTCAAAAGTCAACCATATAATCTTGGTCCCTACAGTGACACCCGATCCACCGAGTGAAATTCCAATGCTGCCCACATACAGTAGATTGGGCTAATCTAGGGTTGGTGTCTCCAATTGTGGCCAGACGACCCCGTTGCTGATCCAGGGGAAACAGGGAGGGCCCTTTCAACGCACGGGGCCTGAGGGAAAAAGATTACAAATCCGCCTTGTGCTGGATACTAATATTCTTCACATTCTCTTTGGATGGATCGTATCAGTTGCTTTGTCTCTCTTTAGCTCGCGTACATGGTTTTCTGAGGCCAATGGTTGTGCTCTTACCTCCTCTAGGACCCCAGACCCAGCATGATCGCTGCATGGGACCACAGACTATCCAGAAGTCTAAAAATAAGCATACTAGACAAAAACGTCAGCTGAAGAGCACTAATACTGTGCAGAGACTTAATTCCCGTGGGCCGCGTTAGCCTTTACGAAGGGTTGAAATATCTTCGTCGACCCGCATACGAGGAACCGAAATATGTCTGCCTGGTGATATATCCCGTTCCTCAGAACCAGCTGTTTATAGAACGGGTCTAAACAAAACCGTCATGCATAACACGTACAGGACACATAATCTACTTGGAAGATGACGTTTTCAACATGGGGTACAATACGACCTCAACTCAACTCAACTCCGAAAGCACCCCCTTCTCCGTGAGCTTTTCTCAGGACCGATATCGAACCTACCATAAATATACCACCCTCTCCAAACCCAACCCAACCCCCAGGAAATACATACACGCTCAAAGGGTTCTAAAGAAACTAAATATATCTTCCATCCACGGAACAAAAAAAATCCATGACATCAACCCTGCAACGTAATCCTAACCTACCAAACTTCAATCAAAAAGCCTTTCTTTCTCACAACCCAGCTTTGTGTAGATGCGGATACGAATGAAGTTAAACTGAAACTACCAGGCAGTGCAACAAGCATACCGTTGGACGAATTCTAATACCTAAGTCTAGAATAAGAATCAGATCCCCCGATCCATGGGATAGATCTGTAAAGGGCGTCCAATGACTCTGGCTGACCTGACTTCCCATCCTCCTTCTATTTTCCTTCTTGAAAGATACGTAAAGATTATTGAGTATGCTCCTCCTTGTGTTACTAAATATTAATGTCCTATACTCGACTTCGATGTCACTTTGTCGATGTTCACTTCTCCGCCGATAAATAAATAAGGGGAAATGTTTGATACTAGATGCCGATATATACATATATATACCTGCTCAGATATACTCAGAACACCTTAATACCAGCCATGCTAGCACCTAATTGAGTAGACCGTTCCCTGACCCATATTCGATATCAAGTCCACAGAGGAACCGAGAAGAAAGATATAGATAGACACGAGAAGAGATAGATAACCTCTGATTTTAAATTGCATGAATTAGATAAGCAGCTTGGCCGCTACTCTTCTATCATCCTAGCGGAAGCGCATTAGATTGCTTTTCTACTCCTCCTAGCTATCTAGAAATAAAGCACTCGTAGGAATAGAGATGCGGGGAAGTGTGATAGTCTCTAACCACGCATGACTGGTGTTGATGTTGTAGTGAGTGGAGCCTGCACCATGTAGTCTATGCGCAGGCGTGGAGCAAGTCGAGGTTAGAGTGATAGTATTAGAAGTGCGATTATTCCGCAATCATTCTGTGTTCTATGTTCTATGTTACTACTGTATTTGTGCCTTTCTGGCTTATTTACCTCGCAGGGGTTGTTGTTGTCGTTTCCTAGGGAAGTTAAGTATGACTGAGACTAGGGCATTCTTGTTTGATCTGATCTTGGTGAGAAGTTCGAGAGCAAGTAATTGGAAATAAGGAATATAAGAGACAATGAGCTGCCGGTCTGTATTACCGCGTCTGGTACCTGCGATACGAATTTCTTCTGCGCGGATGTTCTGTAACCTCATTTTCGTTATTGTCTCTATGGTTTTAATTTGAAGGGATATCAGCCTGATGATATTCTTTAGAGCATCATACCTATACAATTTCCTTTCATGAGAGGTCACGAGGACGCTTCCATTGTAGCATTGACTTTCAGATCTTGCGGAGAAATCCATCTCGCAAACGAGTAATCCCTGCTTACTGTCAGCATCTGTGCACGGTAAACTTTTCAGACGCAAGAAAAGATAAGACGACAGCTTTCACGATGGAAAACAGCACCCCCTATTGTCTTATTTTTTTGGCCCGTCGAGGATGGCATCTGTCTCAAAGCAAGTTCTTTTCTGGGACCAACCGACACCAAACCCTGCTCACTCATTGGAGGTTGCATGGTTACGTCGAATTCGCCGATTGGACTATATCTCTCAATGATGATAGCGGCATCAACTTCGATAGACGTTCGGGTGTAGGATTTAGAGTCTTCAGTGTTTCAGCTGATTAGATATGGAGAAGTTGGAGTGGCATGTGATCTGCACATAGCATAGACAAGAACAAGCAATGCCTATCCATTATTGCCTTACAAACTGGGTACAAGAATGCACGTGATTACGTTCACTTTGGTTATCTGGAGAGAACACGATCACCAGTCAAAAGGATTGTTCCAAGTCATTCTATTGCATGCGTGAAAAAAAGATATTGAATATGGTAATGGAGACGTGAATTATGAATGCAGAAGGACTTATGTTCCGGCTGCATCATTAATCTTGACGGGTAGAATGTCACTAAAACGGCTTGTCTTCGAAGACTCAGTCAAGCTAGTGAGTTGAAGAGATGCTGAATGGTGATGGTTGGCGCACAAGATCAATGTTTACGCAGAGGCGTCGGAAATGCGCTTCCCTTAATTGGAGAACTGGCGCTTCTCCGCAAAATAGCCACGCGGAGAAAGAGAGACAGATGAGGGGGAAGTTGTGCGTCGGAAAGAGAGAAGGACCATTTCAGGCTTCGGCCACACCGACTTTTACCCTTGAGTCTTCTGATAGTTTGCCACTTTAGTCGAAACTCTCTCATTCTACCCCATAAAACCATTCTTTGTGCTGTTAGCTAGTTGGTTTGCTTCCCGACAGGCACAAGGAGCTGCAAGCGAACCTCGGTTCGGCGGCGGCAGAATGCGTGGGCGGTACGCGGACTTCGGAATAGTCTGTTTAACCCCAGACCCGCAAGTAATTGAATCTCCCCACTGTCGGTTTCCGGATTCTCAATTGGAATCCTTCTAGCTCCGTGTTGGAGGTCCTGCTGATTTACCGGTCTCCCTCTGCGCCGGTTCGAGGAGAAAGTCAGCAGCTGGAAGCCCTCCCGGGGTCTGGATCTCAAGATGGACGTGGAACGTGACGGGCATATCAACCTGCCTAAACGAAGACGGCGGAAGGCGACCAGAAGGCGGTTGCGCAACAAAGCCCCGATCAGTGCACGTCTGGTCCTGGACCAGCATCTTCGAGGAGATGTGGGAATACTATCGGATGATTTGGTGGCCGATTTATTCCCAGACGTGAATTTGGCGGGTAAGTGGTCGGTTAATGAATGCCCCGGAGAGCTATGCTAATGAAGCTGTGAAGAAGCTGGTTTGGATGCGGAGAAACAACAGCAGATTCTCCACGTGGCTATATCACCGTATACACCTAACTATCCCGCGGTCGAGGATATCCCATGGACGATTATTCCCGTGCGAATTCAACCGACGGAACGTTCACAGAGTGCGCCGGTTTCGCATTCGACAGTCTTGTTCCCCGCATCTGCAACCTCACTGCAATCGTTTGCTCATGCACTGGAGCTGCTGGATCCTACGCGGCACTCTATACATACACGACCTATCGAGATTCGGGTTCTCGATGTCGTCCCCTTGCAGCTCGATACGGTGTACGTCACGGTGGAACGGAACATGCTGCGGACTCTGGATGATGTACAAAGCAAATTCGGCGGAGGATTTGATACCAACGCGCAAGGAATCAACGGGATGTGGAACAAAGGAGGAAAGGCCCTGGTGGAAATGAAGAGGTACACGAAAAAGGCAGCTGCTGATGCGGAGGAGCGCCTCACCGCGGCCGTTCGCGAGGCGCTGTCAACACAAAAGATAGTGCATACCGGAGATGTGTTGCCTCTTCCCCTTCCCTCTCATCCAATAACTTATGCGCCTCCTCCACCTGCGAAGATATCTTTTTGTGAGCCGGTCTCTCAGGGTCTCCTGGTGCCCAAAACCAAGATTGTCCTGGTGCAGGCACGGCGTCATGATCGATCGCAAAAGCGTTCAGGGTCCGGCTTGTTGAAAGACACGCCTGATGATGAAGCGGAAGATACGTCGAACGAACAATTCTACTCTGCTGCGGAGGACAGGCCATCCGAGAGTGGCACGGAGATGGAGAGCACGTCACCTCCTGATGACTCGGAAACTGAGGGCTCCATTGGCATGGCAAGCGATTCTTCAGAGGATTCCCTTGACGATATGATTTCTCTCACAGCACCCCAGTTGCCAGCACAAGCGTCCGGCACGTTGTCTGCCAGGACCTCTGCCACTCCACGCCCGGGCATGCGACTGGCCTCCGGGGTCCATACTCCTACTTCAGTGATTTCGAGCTTTACGTCGGCTACGATGCGTCCTGGCCATGGTGGCGGAAAGGTATTTAGGGCTGAGTGCCTGCTCAACCGCATACCGAACGAAGCCCTGCACCCTAGACCCCGGGAAGATGATGATGTCGATTCATTCGTCTTCGTGGACATCAGCACCCTCGTCAAGATTGGCTGCTTCTCCGGAGATTGGATCAGGGTCGAGGCTTCTGAAGAACCGCAGCTGAATATGTTCGCATCTTTGAAGTTCGGAGGGTTGGGTGATCGGGAAGATGACTCAGGAAACTGGCGTGTTGTCAAAGTATATGGCCTTCCCGGACTGCCTGCTCCCAAGCCTCGGTATGCGATGAACCAGTCGGCAGACGGACGATCTGGCATCGCGCATTTTCCGTCTCGGAGTCTTACTCCCACCGTGTTCGCCCCGCCGATCCTGCTATATAATCTGGAGAACCCAAAGTACCTCAGGCTTTCAAGACTAGCTGGTTCTGTCCCTCACGGGACAGCACGATTGGGTTTAACGCAGCCCAAGGCCACCACAACAAAAGCTCCACCGGTTGCTAAGGAGGTCACTTTACTTAAAATCTCTACTCCGCTGTCAATGGATAGGGCCTTGCAGCCGGCGTTGTTCGCCGGACTAAAACGTTATTTCGAATCCAAACGAAGGCTTTTGAAGAGTGGTGATCTCATTGGTATTACCGTGGATGAAGGCCTTGGAAGAACCGTTTTCTCGGCTGTTAAAAATGCAGAAGGTGGCAACCTGGAGGACGATCTTACTGCCAAGCTGGGATACACGCCAGAAGCTTATCAACCAGACTCTGGGGTCAGGAAAGTTGGTGTAGCATGGCTACGTGTGGGACAAGTTGTTCCTGCAAGTTCAGATGAACAGGAGGATGGTGACGACCAATGGGGCGGTGTGGCAGTAATTGACTCCTCCAGCACTAGGATGGTACAGGCAGGAAGCGAGACCAGCAGAGTGCCAGGTACGCTCGAGAATGGATGGGAGTACTGGCTTGGAGTGAAACCTATACCTAAATCTAGTGGCCGGCACCCCACACCCCATGGCCTGGTTACGGAAACTCCTAAGGCATTCATCCCTGTTTTGCAACAACGAATGCGTGAATTGATGTCAGCTGCAACTAGTCCACGGGCTATCCAGTTGGGGATGAAACCGGTCGTGATCCTTCTCACATCGACCCAAAGGAACATTGGAAAGGCGACTATTGCGACTCGTGCTTGTGCCGATATCGGTCTTCATACGTTTACGATCGATGCTTATGACATCTTGACGGAGGGCGGTGCCAATGGCGGAGATGTCAAGACCGAAGCATACCTGAAGGCGAGGGCAGAACGGGCGTTTACCTGCGGTGCGAATTGCACAGCATTGGTGATCAAACATATCGAAGTCCTGACTGCCGACAGAATGATAACTGCGATGAAGGAAATTGTAACTGATTCTAGAGTTGTCGTTGCGACTACAACAGACGTTGAGAAGATTCCGGAGGGCATACGAAGTCTCTTTACCCATGAACTCGAGATGAATGCTCCTGAAGAGAAGGAGAGAGAAGGTATTCTTCGAAATGCGGTCGCCGATCGCGGTATTCAGATTTCTTCCGACGTAGACCTAGCAGCCGTGGCTGTGAAAACAGCTGCGTTGGTCGCTGGAGACCTGGTGGACGTCGTGGAAAGAGCGTCAGCATCTAGGACTGCTCGTTTGGAAAACCTAGTGCGGTCAGCAACAAAAGAGGATCCAGCTTCGACGGTTAGTCCCAGGGATATAATTATCGCTGGCGGTGATGCCGCTCGATGTGTGACCAAGGTCGATTTCGATGCTGCCGTCGATGCAGCTAGGAAGAACTTCGCTGATGCGATTGGCGCGCCAAAGATTCCGAACGTCACCTGGGATGACGTTGGGGGACTGACAAATATCAAAGATGCTGTCATGGAGACGATTCAGCTACCGCTTGAGCGCCCTGAGCTCTTTGCTAAGGGCATGAAGAAACGTAGTGGTATCCTCTTCTATGGGCCTCCTGGTACTGGAAAGACCCTTCTTGCCAAAGCCATTGCCACCGAGTTCTCTTTGAACTTCTTCTCTGTCAAGGGCCCAGAGTTGCTTAACATGTACATCGGTGAATCGGAAGCGAATGTGCGGCGGGTGTTCCAGCGTGCACGGGATGCTCGTCCTTGCGTCGTCTTCTTTGATGAGCTGGACTCTGTGGCTCCCAAACGAGGAAACCAGGGAGACAGTGGTGGTGTGATGGATCGGATTGTCAGTCAGTTACTTGCGGAGTTGGATGGAATGAGCGGCGGCGATGAGGGCGGCGGAGGTGTCTTCGTGATCGGTGCGACCAATCGACCGGATCTTCTGGATGCTGCGCTCCTGCGACCTGGACGATTTGACAAGATGCTATACCTGGGCGTGTCGGATACACACGATAAACAAACTACTATTCTGGAGGCCCTTACCCGGAAATTCAACCTCCATCCCGATGTCTCTCTCCCTCGTGTTGCGGAACAGTTGCCCTTCACGTATACGGGTGCAGATCTCTACGCTCTCTGCTCCGATGCTATGCTCAAAGCTATTACGCGGCAAGCTACAGCTGTCGACGAAAAGATTAAGACTCTTGCCGGTGGTCCCGTTAGCACCGCACACTTCTTTGACCATCTTGCTACTCCAGAGGATGTGGCCGTGATGGTGACCGAAAAGGATTTTATCGAGGCACAGAATGAGCTCGTGCCTAGTGTGAGGTATGTTTGTTATTTTCGATTGGTATATAGCAGATACAGATACGGAAGCTAACTCTCAATAGCGCCAAGGAACTGGAGCATTTTGAGCGGGTACGTCGGATGTTCGAATCCACGGATGTACAGAAGAAGGACTCCGCTGTTGCTCCACAGCCCTCAAAGATTCCCCCACGGACTGTCGGGGATGCTGTCGATGGCTTGAGCCCTGGTGATGAGATATCGGAAAGCGGTACAGTGGTTAACGGCACCTACGCAGAAAACAAAGGAGGTAAGGGAAAGGGGAGACATCCCTTTCTTTTTCGCAGTGTGAGTGACAGCCTTTCCATTCGAAGCAAAGGAAAGAGTAGTGCCAGCGGAAAAGGGAAGGGAAAACACTTGCCGGCAGGAGGCGATTCCGACTCGTCTCTTGATAGCCCAGGATCAGGACTTGCCAACGGATCCGCATTTCCACGCGCCTATGATGATGTCGGCGAAGATGATGATCCCACTGAAGACGGAGTCCCAGATGAGGATCAAGATGATTACGTCGTGCGGACGGACCATTTGAAGACCAACGACGATGATGTGGATTAGCACCAAGCGGCCGCTAGCCCATATAGTATATACTTGGGCAAGGCCTAATATACTTTTCGTGTACTTATTGGAGGAGATGTTTTTACAGGTTTTTATTCATATTGAGTTGACGCTGTGCAGTGTGCACTGGGTGCGGAAAAACCACGGCTGTAACGGATGTTATGCGAACGCACTATATATCATTACAGGCGTTGTACTGTACATTGTTCGTTCTTTGATAGATAAGTTATGACTTGCGAAATTATCAGGCTTTATGGTGATATCTATGACTTCCGGATCGGATTTCCAGATCAGGTCATCGGAGCAGATTGGCATGCAAATGGTATGCAGATGAAATAAAGTAATCAGCATCAGGGGTTCCAGGCTGCTATCACGGGAGAAAGATTCCAGAACCTCGTGGTGAAAGCATGTTTCACAATCTTTGCTTTATCTTATCCGTTCTCGTGCCTTATCAGCCGCTTACGTGGTAAATCCACCAAGTCTTCTCCGGTAGCCTCACTAGGCGCTGCGATCTCGGTTCGGCTCCGGTGGCGAGTAAGCAGCCCTGAAAAGTGCCAGCCACGATCTGATTTGAAGGAACTCTTGGTCTGACACCGGTATACGGAGATTCCCTTAGTTAGCATCCTCCGTTCCAAGTATTCTAAGCTCCGCCCAGAAGGCTATATCCAGCGATTACGCCCTACTGTCACTAAACGTCTCTTGTGATTTAACTTATCTAGTAAGCTTCCCCGGTCCCGCCCCTAATCCTTAGGGCGTTCCTTGTTGCAACCATCCACACGCTCAATGGCCCAAACCGCCGTTTTCTCCGCCTTTGTTCGGCGGTCCTGTCGAATGAACAACCAGCACCGATCCCCATGAACTGCATCTATCTGAGATGTGAGATCACAGACATGCATTGGGATTTATATTACTCCATGTCAAGTAGTAATATTTATCTCTGAATGCACTCCGGATCCACCCCCTTTCCCCGCGACCCACGGAGGAGCGATGGGGCTCGGTCCATGTCTCTCCGCTTCGGTTTGGCCCCCGTTGGGAGGGTACGGTAACATAGGGTCTAATATGTCGCGCAACGCTGCCTCTTGTTTCCTCGTAGTCAGCTTGGATTCAATACCCAAGTATCTATCTATTTCATCTGATCGTGAAGGATCTTCGTTTTGTGAAGGAAGGTCCTGGGAAGTAGTTCCGGGTTTTCTTTAACTATATATTGTTTTGGGGGCCAAGGCTCTTATTGTATTTCCTTCCATAATCCTGTATTTGCGACCGGTCTGGGAGACGACACCATGAAGGACGAACGGACGGATGATGACGCTCAGCTGGCTGCGATGGGCCATAAGGCTGAGCTGAAGCGCAATTTCTCAATGCTGTAAGTGTAGAGAGGACTCATTCTTGACGCTCCACTGGAGAAGTTAGATGGAAGAGGATAGTGGTCTCGTGCTAATATGGAGGATACTACAGGTCCATGCTGGGTCTTGCATTTGCTATTTTGAATGTGTGTTTGACATTATCACGATATCCCGAAGAAAAGGCTTCGGGTGAGGTCTCAATTGAGTCAGAAATTGTTGCTAATTGGATGGTATGCAGTCATGGACGGCTCTCTCTGCAAGTCTTTCTCTCAGTCTTACGTCGGGTGGAAGTACCAGCGTTGTATGGGGTGAGTATCATGACATTGTTCTTGGGAGGAATAAATCGGCTAATGGATCATGATGGACAGGTCTCGTTACTGCTGGATTGTGTAACTTGTGCATGGCAGCCTCTCTGGCAGAGTTCCTGTCCGCATATCCTACGTGAGCTCAACTGAACTGTTCCGTAGGTGATCTAGTTCGTTATACTGACGAGAGTATAGAGCTGGAGGACAATATCATTGGGTTGCAGGTAAGTATCTAGCAGTACCATTCTAGGACCGAATTTTTTATACTAATCCTTTTTTTCGTCCATAGTCAGTAAGTATATGCTCAAGAACAGTTATCAACAACAATTCTAATTCTGTCAAGTCTCCTGGGAGAACTGGGTGCCTATCCTGTCATGGGTGACTGGCTGGATCAATGTAGGGGGTTGGGTATGCTACAGTATTCCATACACATCGCAGATCCACGCTAATGTCTCAGGTCGCTCTTGTTGCTACCGGCGGTCTTCTAGGAAGCCAGCTGGTTGTCGGTGTTATTGCTCTGATGCATCCGGTATATACTACACTTCGGATTAGTCCTAATAACTTAACTGACTTCTATAAAGACATACGTGGCGCAGCGGTGGCACCAATTCCTGATTTACATCGGTTACAATATTGCCGCCTTCCTTATCAATGCCTTCATGAACTCCGCCCTGCCGTGGATCACAAAAGGAGCATGTACGTTTTTACCTCACTCTTTCTTGAAGATACACCCTTCTGATATTGTTACAGTTACATGGTCGATTCTTGGATTCGTAATCATCTGTATCACGGTGCTTGCATGTGCATCGCCACATTACAACACTGGAAAGTACGTTGAATATCAATGGGTGCGATAACTTCAGGTTATGGGATGCTGACTGCCGTAGATTTGTTTTTACAGAGTTCATGAACACGACAGGCTGTATGTTACCTATCCTACCCAGATTTCTAATGGACTTTACTGATATTTGCAGGGCCTGATGGAATTGCTTGGTTGTTGGGAGTATGTTACTGCTCGCATTATATTGTTATGAGAACTCGGCGCTGATATGCATTTAGCTCCTTCAAGGAGGACTGGGAGTCACGGGATTTGTGAGTCCCATAAATTATGCTATGCACTTCAAAGCTAACTCTTACCCAGGACGCAGTTGCACACATGATTGAAGGTAAACTTCTACAGGAGAATATTAGTGAATGTGCGCTAATCAACAATAGAAATCCCAAATGCTTCTATCGAGGGACCAAAGATTATGGTCATTTGTGTCATCATCGGTACATTCACTGGTGCTATCTTCCTGATCGTGCTCCTCTTCGTGGCTGGTGACATTGAAGGAGTCATCAGCTCCAGTGCCGGCCCTCTGTTGCAGATCTTGAAGAATGCAACTAACAGCAATGCTGGAGCTATTTGCCTGCTGATGTGAGGGGAAAAAAACACCCATAATTTTTTATTTAGTTCAGACTGACACCTGTATTAGCATCCCGCTTGTGTGCATGCTATTTGCTACTATTAGTATCATGACGACTAGCTGTCGTATGATGTATGCCTTTGCTAGGTAAGATATCTTGGAACCATCGCTCAGGTCAATTTGCTAATAAATGAACAGAGATGGCGGCCTCCCGGCATCACGATTTTTCTCCCGAGTCCACCCTAAACTTGGTCTCCCACTGAACTCTCTCTACTTGACTACTGCATTGGTCATTATATTTGGCTTGATCTTCCTAGGCTCTTCAAGGTAAGATGACATATCTTGTCGTAGACCTGCTTTCATAACACATTTCTATGCCAGTTGCTCACGCTTAATACAGTGCTTTCAATGCCATTGTCTCCTCTTCTGTTGTCGCCCTCGACCTCTCGTACGGAATGCCCATCGCAATCAACTGCCTTCGCGGGCGGAAAATGCTGCCACCTCGCGCGTGGAACCTGCACCCTATCTTGGGCTGGACGGCTAATATTGTTCGTTTCCCATGCATCCATACCTCCTAAAACTATAAAGATACCCTTCTAACAACTAATAGATCTCTCTCGTATACATCACCCTCACCACCGTACTTTTCCTCTTCCCTCCCGACCTGCCAGTTACGGGCAGCAACATGAGTACGTTTTCTTCCCATATCCCTTCCTTAGACTGGTTCAGCCCATCAATATTTCCACAACATTCCACAAGATGCTAACTCTCTCTTTCTTCTCTCTAGACTACTGTGTCGTCGCCTTCGCCATAATCGTTATCATATCCGCCGTGCAATGGATCATCGATGGCAGGAAGAACTTCACGGGTCCAAGAATTGACATCGACGAGTTTGCGCAGGGTATCCCTGTGCCGGCACCTGTCCCTGTTGCTGTTGAACCGAAGACGTCTGAAGCGGAGATGAATACAACGGAGAAGTAGGAAATCCGAGAATACGGAGATTAGGTAAATGGATTGATGGATAGGAATATATTTGCATGCATGCATCTTTTGGAAGTTTGGGCTATGTTTTTTGTTTTTGTTTTCAGCATGTTTTGTACAAAGTTTGTGCATTATATCCACATACAGAAGATCAATATCACCTCTTATATTTAAGATACTGATCGAGAATAAGGTCGTTTCTGACCATAATTCTTATCTCTTCTTCTATTTGTCTCCTGCTTTTTTTGAATAGTATGGAACCGAACCTTTGCGCGTGAAAAATATCTGGGTCTAGGCAGAAGCTTTGGTGTGAAGTAATCTAGTGAAGAGTAATATTGACGGTCTTTGGTCTTTCCGGACTGGACCTTAGCATTCTGAAAGAACAAAGCCAGAAATTGCATTTGCTACTTTTGGTCCACAGCGCCATCAGTCTAATATGCTGTTTAATATTTTCAACCACAGTATCAGCACAATGAAATAAACATGAATAATCTCTTCTGTGAATACTTTTCGCAGGAAAAGGCCACTTAAAAAGGAGACCCCCCCCTCAGTGACGGCCTTTCATTAATTCACCCCCCGTCTTACCTAACTATATTGTTTGATGAACCCTTCTTTCATATTATATTGGCCACCATGGTCCATTTGCATCTTGAGTGCCACACTGACATCTACCCGAAACTCCTTTGTTTATTGGATAACCGTTATCTCTGGCTTCTTTGTCTAGCAAAATTGAATACGTCCATTTCGTTATCCGTATATTTCACGTAATTGAATGGATTCTATCTTTTACAATTATAACCATACGCAGTGATCTCGCAAGCTTTCCCCTACCTCTCTAAATATCTTCCCGGCCATAGTAGATCATGTTTATATTATGCAATATATAAGTCATGGATATATTACCGTCTCCACTTTGATGCTGGGCGCCGCAGGGTTTATCTGTAACTACATATATATTGGACCCTTTCTATATCGATCTTGAGAACGAAAGAGGTCACACTTTGTAAGTGCAGTGCGGGATAATACGCTCGAGGGATCTGCTTGAGTCTGCTTGCTGACGAATTTCCGAAGCGACATCGATCATTGTATTCGTATGGTCTAGGAAATGGCTAGATGCAAAAGGGTCGCGAACCACTATGCCTACTTCGCATATAACCCGTGTCTTATTAATTCTGGCGCTGCTGATGGCATCTTTTATAACAAGAATATGCTAAAAGCTCATAAGACGTGCTTAACGAATTACTGATGTCTCAAGGCCCAGGAATAGTAAGACATTCTGTGCAGTGTTTTAAGAGTTCGTATCTGGTTTTGAATAAAAAGAGAAATTAATTTACTAATTTGAATTGATCACTACTAGGACCTATATAGAGGGAGAATCACTAGAGCTTTCTGCCGCCATATATAAGAGGATTTGGGGCCTGAAACAGCCAGTAAAGCCCAGGGAATGCGCGCCATAGTCAGCTGGGATGAACGTTAAAGCTGTTCTCAATGCTTTTCGCAATAGAAAGCTCGAAGTCCAGCGTAGATTAGTTTCCTACTGGGTTGATGACGTTCAGGTCTCTGACATGGTGCTTTACGACGAGCATAGTATAAAGATCGATATGTTAGTCGAGACTCAAAAGTGACTGGAACCAATCTCAGGACTGGAAAGATGTTGGTAATATTTTTTTAAATGTCCTTAAGCTATCCAGTTTCTTTCCTTTCGTTATGGATCTGCAATAGTTCGATCTCGCGATAAGAATGCTTACATAAGTGATGAATTCCCCCAACATGGTCCGTGCAGTGTTTGCTTGTTTTGTCAGTCCATACGTCATAGCTGTATTTAATCCAGACGGAGCTCGGCAATAGTACTAAGTTTCCATTAAAATACGGACGCTCATCCCCAACCAAACAGCTTCAGCGTCACATGGATTCGACCGTGATCTGACGAGCGGGGTTTCGCAATATTAAGTCATTATTGATCCCCGTGGATGCATATGAAGTGGAATCGTTATCTATAAGAATCCTCCATCTGTAATAAGAGGTGTCGGTTCGCAGAAGTGTGGCGATACGCTGTCTACCCCATTTCCCCATCAACTTCTGCCGATCACCGTTCAACAAAACTGAACAGCAATGCTTACGTTTTCTTTTTCTCTACCAAAGGTCGTCTTTGGGTCTCGTGGTCGAGCAATCGATATCCCGCCAGTCGAGATCCATGAAATAGAAACTGCGCAGGAAAAACCGGCACGGGCTCTGAAGCATCTACTCAAATTGAACCATGCCAATAATGCCATTTTATGGAATGAGAGGCGCTTCCATAACCATGCCCCACATGTAAGAACCATTATGTGCCGCGGCTGTCTGTGGTGATTCTGTTTTGTGCTCTTCTGACAAGTGTGGTGGTCCTAGATTTTGAGCTCCTCCTATCTCCTGGGAGCTGATCGGGACGACTTGGACCGCATCTATGAAGAGGAGGCAAAGCAGCTAGACACATGGACGGATTCTCCTAGCGAAGTTAGTACTTATGACTGGAGAGATTTCCTCGGGAAACGAGAGTAGGTGTCGGATTGTGCACTCCGTAATCTTCCATGCTAACTATGTACGGTAAAGGTACCAGCGTGCCTATGTGGATTTCTTCGAGGATGAACTCGTTCGCCATGCCTACGACTGGAAGGCTGTCGTCCATGAATTCCTCTTCACCGGGAAGGAGCCATTGATCAATTCTGTTCTTGCTGACTGTATGCTATCCCGTTTCTAAACGTTGATATCAACGGGGAAATTGCTGACAATTAGCAGTTGGTCATCCGGTAATCCACTTGGGATATGCCTTTGAGATGTCTAGTCGCGAGGTTGCCATGGAAGCTCTTGCAATGACAGCAACATGCTACGGTGATATCCACAAGTACCTCGACGACCCATCTTACTCCCAGGCAGAGCCTTCCTACTATTCGACCTCCCCCCTGGAGATTCTGGACAAGGTTCGCAATGACAGACGCTTCCACGGATTATTCGGCACTCCAGGTGGCAATAACCTAGAAGTCATTTTCCGTGATTATGAAGCTGCGCTTCTTGATCACTGGAATGCGTGGAAGATCGAAGATCCCCTGAAGCAGTTCCGTGAGAGTCAGGAAGCCGCTGCTGCGCTCCTTGTTGCTACGCATGACAATTCCACGGAAAAATATGACTTCTTCTTCGTCCATCTCCTGACGACTAGCCATGCAGTCAGGATCCTTCTACCCGTGATACCTTCTCAGTTCCACATACCCCTGGTCCGACAATGGTGGCTCATTACTGTTGCTATTTTTATCGCACAGCTTCGACCTCAGATTAATCTTAGCAAGGTCTCTGATTATGATCTTAAGAGGAGAGACTGGAAATGGGCTAGCCAGAAGGCCGTCAAGGGAACGTATTCCACTGATGCCCACTATGTCAAGGCTATTCGAGCATACAAGGAGACTGCAAAGACCTGGGGAGATCCCGAGAATTTCTACTTGAAGGCAGCAGTTAAATTTGCGGACGAGTTCAACGGATGGGGTGGGTTCGTCTAAAGAAGGTTTTTAATAGTCCATCTTCAAACTTGGATAAGTACTGATATACTAATGACTTTCCGGAATCTCTATGGTGCAATGTGGCTTATGAATTTGCATTTGCGATTGGATCTTTCACTTCACACTCTGTATTACTTAACACACTCTCCACTTATTTTATGTAATGGTAGGAATTAAAAGCAGTCGTTATTATGATCTCTTTAATTTTATATGCAAGTATCCTAGATCTCGTATTTACTATACTCGAAATTTGAGTCCAATCAAACATCAAATAAAGGTGAACGTTCCGGCATTAAATTAGTACTCGGTATCATATTTGATGTTCATTGATATTGATGCTAATAATTGCTAAATTTGGTTAACTAGGAAGGAGTGTTTGCAGCATTTGCACTAAACAAGCTTCATCCGACGCCGAAGCTCCAGGAAATTCTACTAAGAACCAACACTGTCTTTCAAATCTGCGATGAGCAGAATGTTTTGCCACCACTGTGTCGAGAGGTATATATACTAACGAAGTAGCAGGAGTGGCTCGCCAACCCGAGTCGTCCCTTCTCGTGGGCGATACGCCGTTTGCCACAAAAGATGTCCGCTGCTACGGACACTTCTATTCACCTCCATGCGGAACTCCTGCCTAATATTCGCCAGCTTACCTTCTACGTGTCACTTCCGGCACGTAATTATAGCAGACATGACGCTGGCATGCATATGCCTGAGATTTCACTTTCTGAGTCGCGTCAGGCAGTTACAGTGTCCATTTCGTGTGCCGGTGTCGAAGAAACGGAGACAATGAAGCTCCCTGCGAAGGTCAGTGAAGCTTCACGTTCGAGCCTGCGGTTTCCGGAGCGTCCCCCAGCAGGACACACAGGTGCTGCTCATGATACAAAGAGGATGGAGTTCTCGTTTCGCATGCAAGTAGATAAAGACGAAGTACCCGGGTTGGCAAAGGATGAATTTACGGATGACTTTATACCCTGGACGGCGGCGGACATGTCAGCTTCTACATCTGTACGGTGTCGAGAATGTGGCGCCCTTATTCTGGACTCTTCGAAGCATGCTGAAGGATGGACCTGGAAAGACCTTCCCAGCGGGAACTGGGCTGAGATGATGGATTTCTGGCACTGTCACAAGCCAGATCCACATAAAGATCATGATCATACAGGACATGATCAAAAATCAATAGAGGATTCTAATGCTGTCCTAAAAGGGTATGGAGCTGCAAATCAGATTTCAGCCAGTCCCGGGACAGTTCTCGTGGACGTCGCCTCATTTCTGGTTGCTGAGGCAGATTGTAGTGATCTGAAAAAGGTAAGAGGAAGGCTTCAAGCCGATTATTATGCTTCATTTTCATTTCTCTCCCATATCTTGGATTTTATGACACTTGGATCTACAACCATGTCACATAGTGCTGCTTACCATCATAACGAATTCAGTGGAAAATCTATACAGGTCCACCCACCTTTATCACATTATGGGCAACAAGAAGGAGGCCTCCTCTATACTTCCATGATATGGTCTTCGATACAATTGCCCGATATTAATTAAACAATAAACACTCGGCCCCAGGTGCATTCTGTTTCAATTCCGATGTGGGCAGTGGATGGAATCTAGGGACGGAGCTATCCTCTCTACAGAGATGGATTTCCGGTCCTGGCATCTCTGCTGCTGCTTGTATCAGACATTGCGATAGATTGCTTCTCTGATCGAGGGTACACCGCCTCATCTCTTTCACTGTTGGGTTTCTTTCTTTGCAGAACCTGCCCAGAGACATGGATTCAACAGGATAAAGACAAGGTACATGAATGGGCCAACTTAGATGCACACTGTTTATATATCTCTGATATTGTAATTATCTATTCCTTGATACCTGCAATGAATTTATGTTTAATATTCGCACGGTTTCTGATCCCAGTTCATCATAGAACGCTAACATTTCATTTTATAATAGTCACAAACTGAACATCCCACGCCATCCACAAACCCTACTAGAATATACGTAGAATGCGAAAATTGCGGTTCAACAATAGGCACGGAAGATGTTGCAGCCAACGGCTGGAGGCTCTTCAAGGCCTGCATCGCTGTTCAGCAACAATCAACGCCAGTAAACCAGGCTACAAAACCCGGACCATCGAATCTCAAGACATACCAAAAAGAAATCATAGTAGGAGCTCAACTCTTAGAAATGGTCGAAAGAGAAGGTGTTAGACGATTTGTTATTCACTGCGGAGAAAATGATGGACTCCTAGTATGTCTCCCTAGATGACTCCCCTTTCCACTTGTATTGTTAACCATCCTCTCTTCTATTTAGCTCTGGGTCTTCAACCCGGACATCCGCTACTCCAGCCTCACCCAAAAACACAACATAACCTCACGACGAGCAATGAAAGTCTTCTATCAACATATACCCGACATTGAGGAAATCCTTGAGCCTGAACAAGGAAAACCGGCATCTATGTCTTTGGAGGAGCTCTATCTTCCTCTGAATATCTATCGGGATGTTGCATCCACATTGAAAGAAAGTAATGAGATGTTGCCGGAATCCGCAAGGAATTTCCGCGAGTGGCATGTTGGATTTTTGAGTCGGTTGGATGAGAAATCTACGTCATGAATATTTTATCAAGAAAAGGGAAGTGGATCTACAGTTTATAGCTGCATACTGTACACGCACACGTTCGGATTCGGCGGGTCGAGCGCTTCTGTTTTGCATAGCAAGGTAGAGTCGGTGAGGGATGCCACGTATTACACCTCGTGGATTGCCTGTTTGCTTATCATTAACATCATTTAGTGTTCATAATACGAACATAGAAAACAAATGAATACTCCGGAAGAAATAATATATATAAAGCACAAGCTCTTAGCATTTCCCCATAGGATCCTTATAGACAATCTAGATTTTCTATACTCAAACACCTCGCATAATAAGAATGAGTAATAGCAGCCGAATCTCTGGGACTTCTTGTTAAAAAAAAAAAAAAATAAGAGTGGAGAACAGAAATCGTGCTTCCGGTCAAAGCCCGTGATAGTACATGTGGATCGCATGCATGCATGCATAAGACAGAGGGCCAAAGCTCGTGTCGACGATCTTATTCCCTCAACGTTCTCAATTGATGACGCGGCACTTATGCAAGATAAGAAATGAAAATGCCATTATTGTCGCCGTGACATGTTTTCTCGTCATACCGTTTGCTTTTTGTTTGGTCCGTGTTTTCGCCGTGGTATTTGGCCAGTTCGGATAATACAGAACGAAGATTAGCTAGATTATTGGAATTTAAAAGACTTACGATGCTATTCTAAGACAATAAGTTGTGCATTTAAACTACAAATTGAATACTGATACATTATGTTTTCTATCTAGTTAAGAAGAAGAAGAAGAAGAAGAAGAAGAAGAAGAAGAAGAAGAAGGAAATTGTCTAGCTGAAAACTACACTCTTCGAATTCAAGTATAGTGACGGATTTGTAAAAATCTCTTTTAAAATTTTTTTCTAGATTGAACAATTACAATAGCCATCTGCTGCTTCATAATTGATAATATATTTTTGGCAGTGGCCGAAGTTTATCTTTTATAGCGTGCTTAATGTTCAGCCCTCGAAGGGAGTCTCGTAAGGAACCTCCGCCTGCGGAGTGAGACGAGCCAGATGACGTCTCTGTCCATCCTCCCAATCGTAGAGAGCTGAGTGAGCGGTCACTCGGTTCTGCAATTGAAAGTCAGTATATGTCATGGATGCTAGCCTTATGGCGATGTGAGGGGCTTGAATAAGAATGGAACACTTACATCCCAAACGACAACGGTGCCGGGCCTCCACCTCATACGGGCCTGAATGTCTTGTGACAGAGCGATGTGGTTGAAAAGGAACTGGAGAATCACGTCGGATTCCTCCTTCTTGTAACCAACAATGTAGCGAGTGACTACTGAGAGTTAGAACGATGTCTCCAATAGTACTTTCGGAGTATTGGCTTACATTGTGGGTTGACGAAAAGAGCCTTCTCGCCAGTGACTGGGTGGGTGCGAACAATTGGGTGCTCAGAGATAACAGGCTCACGACGAGCAATACCTCCTCGGGTAATGCTGTTGTTGACCTGCTCGATACCAGAGTGAACGGCCCTCAGGCCGTGAAGCCTCTTGCGGAACTCGGGCGACAGACGCTGATAGGCCAGAGCCATGTTGGTGAA
The DNA here is from genome assembly GCA_029606265.1 of Paecilomyces dactylethromorphus. NCBI lineage: Eukaryota > Fungi > Ascomycota > Eurotiomycetes > Eurotiales > Thermoascaceae > Paecilomyces > Paecilomyces dactylethromorphus. Next base: position 1,397,484 of record JAPVCE010000034.1, read on the forward strand.
GATAGTGTCGCCACCGCTAGTTGGGCCATCCAACAGATAGAGGAAGGTAGTGCCAGGGGGCTGCTTCTCGAAGGTCACATCAGAGTGCCAGGTTACAGAGTTAGTGTGGCTCTCCAGGAATTCAGAGCCGCTCTTGTCGTCGGCTCCTCTGTGAACAAGGTGGATCTCAGGGAATCCCTTGGGGGCACCGGAGGTCTGGTGAATGTGATGACGGCCAAAGTAGCCGCCAAACTCGACGGCCTTCTCAATAGGCAAGCTTGCAAGGTCCTGGTCACGGAAGGCTGTGTACAATAATTAGCCGCTGATGATGACGAGTATATCGGATGTCTTAGTCCATACCAACCACCTTCCGCTGGGCAATAAACAGTGCCAGTTGGTCCTTCCCTTTATCGGAGAGCTGGCTCAATTGAACACCGCGAACTTCAGAACCAATGCTGGGAGTGAGTTCCTCAACCTCGGCTTTGCCCTTGGGAAACAGGTCGGGGAAAGAGGGGTCGGCATCTTTGCCATGGTCGTAATGCTCAAAAATTTCCAGGGGAGCGTATCTGCGACAAATATCAGCTTCTCCAGTTCTCTTCACGGCTCTAAATTTTTTTCACGCTTAATTGGTGCATATATATCTCGCGCTTACCTCTTCGTCTCGTTATCCCACACGGGAAGGTAGTTGGGGAAAGATGCTGGAGCCCGGTCCTCTGTGCCCTTGGTCTCTTTTTCATGAACATATGACTCTCCATAGCCAATAGAACCTTCCTTGTTCCATGCTGTGTCGAGGTTTTTCTTAGTCACCGGGGCAGCCCGGACTGGGAGGGTTTCAACGGCAGATGGGGCCATCTTTGATACTGGCTGGTATGCGGGATAGGAATTGAACTGTCCAAAGGCACTGAGGATTGTGCTTCTCACTTCCTATAAATTCTGCACTTTGAGGGACACTCCTCGTTATATATTATTCTCAGAGATCTCCCGTTCCTTTCCGCAATCGCAATTGCTGCGGGGTATAAACGTGGCATCACTCCTTGTAATTTTTCCCGTCCCTAAGAATGGAGGTGGGGGCTTAGTAATTATCGATATACTTGGATAGGGCTATACTTCCGAGAGTTGATTGGAACCTATAACTCGCGATACGTGCTGCTGATGGCGTGCTGGCCGGCGTATCGGTTGAGCAGGATATTTGGACCAATACGAAATTCTATCCGGGTCTTCATGTCTATATCTGATAACAGTCCAGTAGATCCCATTAAGCCGATTAGAAGCTGGGAATTCATCTCCTGTTCGTGGACTATGCCCTATCACTATTCTACGTCACTGTCGATGCACAGTTAACACCGCACCTTATTAAGCGCGATGAACTGGCATCAAATTGAAAGCTTCCAGCACCGCGAACATAGCATGACAACACATTGTGATAACCGAAAAGATTGAGAAATAAATGCTGGTCATAGACATATGACCAACTCTCGAATCTAGCAAGAAGCCCAACAATATCTCGACTTGACTCGGCTTGACTCGGCTCATCCAGATTCCGTGAGACCTTTTGAACTTTATCTACGGCCATCGATCCTATGGTAGAAGCTTACCGTAGAAGGTATGGATAACCGTGAAAGGAGAAAGGTTGCCACAGTATGGGGAGGCGTTAAGATGTGCTGTGATGCAGAAACAATGGAGTTCGTCCAGGAGAATATGACGTGCTCGTTCTGCCGTGTTGCGCGAGATTTCACGCGCCATGCAGAACAACGAAAATTGTCAAAATTTCCGCACCACGAGACGGGACCCGAGAACCCGAGGGCCGTCATTTAAAAAATTATCTTATACTGTACATCTTTTGATTGGTGATAATCCAATCTCAATCGATAGCTCGTCGACATCTAAGACATCCGTCGAGATAGACTCAAGTTAGAGCCGGAGATAAGACTCCAATTGCTGAGTCATCGTCGATAAGTTAGGATAAACGACCATAATCTCTGGAGGATCAGACTCGTATATTATTGTTATTCATATCTTCCAATTGTATCAGCCTGAATACTTCGCTTGGACAGTTTTAATTACATTTCAAGTTTACTGCCATGTTAGATTTGGTTATTGCGCCGATTCAAGAGCTTTGACCATCAGGCGCATTACGGATGTTTCGTTGATAACGTCAGTCCGGGCTTGTTTGCGTGATTGCGCCGGCCGCTACCTTAAGCAGTATCCATGTCCGTATACTCACTTTTAACTCGCTTTGAATAACGTCAATCCTCCTTGGCTGGCGTGCTCTCCATCTAATGTGGTACCGCGCCTGCAGTACCTGCCGAGGGCCTACCATGAAATCCCCGCAGCCATATTCTAATCCTCGTCTGGCGGCGTCGAAAAGCGGGCTATCCTATTTTTCTGGGCCGACCTCGGAAATCTGAGGATACCGGGAATTACCGCTAGGGTTTTCACGCTCTTTGGAAGTAAGAAGCTTATCCCATTCAGCCTCGAGGCCATAATAAACGCCTCGAAGTGGGTGGCCAAAATTCCGCAATGGCGTTTTTCCAGAGATCTAGAAGGTTTCTGTCATGTCATTGAAAAAGAAAGTATCCCACGCGGCCTTGGCTGGGGGCTCCACGCGTGATGGGTCTCGATTCTCTCGCTCTGAGAGTCTCTATGTAGTAAAGCTTGATTGATCTGCAATAATTTAAATAGATAGGCCTCCCACTGCATATGCCTTCAACCCCTGTCCTGTACGCTCCCTTGCAAGGTCGGAAGTCCCCTTAGACTATACCAGCCAGCAAATCATCATGGGCGCAGAAGAGATCAAGGAAGGGTGGTCAACACCTGAGGCCCAGACGACAACTGGAAAGGGACCAGAAGATGTTGCGGTGACCTCGGGCTATTCACCTTCGACCTCTGTTGGCGAACCAGATAGGGCACGAAGGAATGAAGGGGTTGCTTTCGAGACGACCGAAGATGTGCGGCACTACAAGCCCATTCCGACATATGAAGGGATTCACCGCTGGGATCCAGACTTCGAATGGGACGAAAAAGAGGAGAAAAAGCTCGTGAGAAAGGTATTTACACTAAAAAAAAAAAGATACTACCTAGCTTTTCGAAGATTCTAATGTTTGGTAGATTGACCTGCGTGTGGCCTCGTTCGCATGTATAACCTTCTTTGCACTGCAGCTAGATCGAGGAAATATCGTGCAAGCGACGTCAGATAACATGCTGGATGACCTTCATATGACTACGAATGACTATAACACTGGACAGACCATATTCTATGTCTGCTTTTTGTTCGCGGAGCTCCCATCACAGTTGGTCTCGAAGAAAATCGGTCCTGACCGATGGATTCCAATCCAAATGGTCTGTTGGAGTCTTGTTGCGAGCTTTCAATACTTCCTCTCTGGCAAGGGCTCCTTTTACGCTTGCCGTGCCCTCTTAGGTCTCTTAGAAGGAGGATTGTAAGTCCAATGAACACAGTTCCCTTGGCTCTTGATGCTGACCCATCCTAGCATCGCTGATAATATCCTGTTTCTTTCGTACTGGTATACCTCGAAAGAACTCCCTATGCGGCTGGGCTGGTTCTGGACAATGTATGAGTTTACATCCATTGTCAGCGCCTTCCTCGCCTACGGCTTTTTGCACATTCACAACTCAGACGGCAAGGGCGGATGGCGCTATCTCTTTGCTTTCGAAGGACTGATCACTGGTGTCATTGGTATCTTCGCTGCAATGTGGATGCCTGCATCTCCTACCCAAACTAAAGGTTTTTTCCGCGGCAAAAATGGTTGGTTCAACGAGAGAGAGGAAAAGATCATAGTGAACCGAGTTATACGCGATGATCCTGGCAAGGGTTCCATGCATAACAGGCAACCTGTCACACCAAAACTTCTATTGCAAGCGTTGTATGACTACGATATGTGGCCAATCTACCTTCTTGGTCTTACCTGGTGTATTCCTCCGGCACCAGCGTCAAGCTATATCTCATTAGAGCTAAAGTCGCTGGGCTTCGGTACCTTTGAGACGAATTTGCTTACAATCCCCGCATACGCTATATTCATCGTTAACCTGCTCATCATCACGTGGATATCAGAACGCATTGAGCAGCGTCTGTTGCTTGGTGTATTTGCTGAAATCTGGAATTTGGCCATGCTCATCGCTCTAGAAGTCATGCCTGCACATGCAAGCCCGTGGGCGCGATGGGTTGTCCTGATCCTTCTTATCGGAAGTCCTTATGTCCACGCGGTCATTGTGGCCATTACTTCCAGAAATGCTGGTTCCGTGCGTACACGAACTGTCGCATCGGCCATGTACAACATGTGTGTCCAAGCAGGTAGCATCATCTCCAACAACGTGAGTATCCGCTCCTCCTCCATGTTTTCTCAGCGCTGACTAAAGCTGACCTCCTCAAACAGATCTATCGTACCAAGGATAAACCTCTTTACAAGACCGGTAATAAAGTTCTTATTGGTATTACTGTTTGGAGTGGTTTCGTTTTCGTGGGAGCCAAGCTTTATTACATGTGGCGCAATGAGTAAGTGTGGACATGATCGGGATTGCAACGGTATTTTAGACCAAGTTTCTAATTCACCTTCGCAGGGTCCGCTCTAGGAAATGGAACGCCATGACATCAGAAGAGAGAGATGCCTACCTCGCCTCTAATAAGGATGCCGGAAACAAGAGGTTCGTCACCTGGAAATGCTGTTTTGGCTAGAAATGTCTGATTGCTGACTATTTACATAGACTTGACTTCCGGTTCGCTCATTGATTCTTGAAAATAAAAAAGCGTTATATTGTGGGTTGGGAATGGTCTTCATTCATATATATCCTCTCTCCTTCGAGATATGATTTTAGAGTTATACAAGGATTTTATCGTCTGTTCTGGTCTATAGAAATAGAGACTCTTTCTTGATGTACTTACTATCTGGTATGAATGTTGGATGCTAGTTTACAAGACAACGGTTGAAAGATCTCAGTAAATCTACAGAAATTGATTCTGATCAATCCGAAGAATTTTATAAAATTCGATTTCAACCCTTGCTTTCCATGACGGGCCCCCAGACTTTACACGTGAGCATACACCATCTACCGGTCGCTATTGTACGAGGGTAGTGGTTGAATGGCCTCTTGGAGAGCTATCGGGAAGAAGTCCAGAAAATATTGGGCATGTAACAAGACCATACACCAGAGTTCATCCTAGAATCCTCATAAGAACCAGAGAATCGTATTCATATTCCTAATGCAGAATATGAATCTGGAAGAGAAAATTCCATTCTCTCCTTTCGCAAAATAAACCTGCGTAATCACCTGTGCGCGCCCTAAGTCCACGTGATAGGGCTCACGAATCCATCACTACGACTAAGAGATCCTCAACACCCAATGAGCTTCTAACTAGATTCACCCATATCTTACTAATTGGATCTAAGGACACGCTCTTGTCTATTTAGTCAGCACATACCCGATTCAGGAAGGCGAGCTGCAGAACCTTTTATCGGAAACCTCGGATACGTAGGGCAGGCCTGGCTAGTTTGCACCTTTTTAATCAAATAGACCATAAAGGGGTTAGAAATCACTCCTTTTTTTTATCGGACGACGTAAGACAGTGATAGATTCCGGTCATTCTAGATAGCAGGAAATCCACCAGATCTGATTCTGTACGCTACTGCAACTAGAACTCGTGCTTCCGTGCCCTAGCGCTTGACATATTTAAACCATTTCCCTGAGGGTTAGTCTCCTAGAGAATCCAAGCATCCCAGAACAGTTGAGTAGATTCAGACTACATTATAGTATCTAGGTATACAGATAACGAAAGGCGAAAATATATGAAGGGCGCGCTCCATTAGCATGAATTGTATGTTCCATCCATAATTATCGTAATATCGTCGACTTATTGACTGGAATCACCCCCAAAAAGATATAAAGAAACACCACTTAGCAAACCATCGCGTGCTCATCGTCCTTGAAACCCTTTGCCAGCAACCCTACTCTCCTATTACATACTCACATCCTTCTTCCCCAATCCATACCTCGTGCAATTTCCCAGCCGCCACATCAAGTCTCGCGCCTGGACCGAAGGTTTTCTTGACGACTTTGCCACTGTGGAGAGTGGCGTTGTCTTCAGGGTAGGTTATTGTCAGAGTACCCCGGCGGATAAGGTGTGTTGTGAGGCCGGAGTGCGAGTGTGGGGGATAGTACGAGTTACTGAATTCAGTGTGAGTGAAACGATCTCGATAAACATTGGGTGAGTTTTAATCGTTTTTCTCAAAAGTTTCATTGATGTAGAGAACGAAATGTGTCGGAACAATGCATGGGTCATGGGGTAGGGGAGATCCTGGGCGCTGGGACATTGTATGACGAGTAGAAGAGAGTAGTCAAGGGGTGCCACCTAATTTTCTGGGGTAGCACAAGGGGCGAAACGTTATAGGTATCAAGCTCCTACCAATGAATCATGGTGTGAAAAGTTTGTATTCTAAGAGGTCGAGCTACTACTGCACTTACCTGCCATCAGTCCAGGTGAATACATGACGAAATCCCCAGTCCCTCACCATGCGCTCGCACTCGGAACGACTTCCAATAGTATAGGTCTCTTCAGCCATGGTTGATATCTGTATTCTCCAGACCTCGTGCATAGTATGTTGGTGGCAAGTTATGCGACCGCTTCTGCGTTGGGAAGGTAGATTCCTAATACATAGGTGGCTTACGAGATTCCCGGATATAGTTTCGTCTTGCAAAAGGAACACGAGAGTAGGAGCCACGAACTTCTCGAGTCTCGATTAATCCGTGGTATATTAAATAAGCATCTCAGAGTGATTTCATAGCTATCACCATTAAAAGGATGATAAATGATTGCCAAGCGAGGACATGACGTCTGCGGCACCACATTCTTGGCACCGTTTTCTTCAGTGCAGATACGAGGCCACGAGGGACGGGGCACGACGGTTTTGCATTCCATAATCATCACCAACTGCAAGGAGATCAGAGCTTAATCTGGGGCTTGAAACACGTGTTCCAGTAAGGATAATCGGTTATGGCATGTCGGCTAAAGTCCGTATCGGCCCGATTCCAGATGCAGGTAAATTAGCATTGTTCTCAGGCTCAAGACAACTAGGTTTTCTGCTATTTCAAAGTTAAAAGTCCACGTGAACTGCAATGGACGCTCCACAATGTTTGTCAGAATCCTGATGAGAATGGTCTCCGTGCCGGCTCGTCATTCTAGAGAGACACGGCCAATAGATTTGACCCCAGTCTACCATCGTGGGATCTAGAGTTAGATGGGCCCTATTTGAATCGGTGGAACGGGTCTCCGCAACCCAAAGCATGGCTCAATTTAGACCCACTAAAATTGCATCGCTCCGTCCTGAAGACGTGGCATATTTATATGATGTACCTTTATGTAAGATAAAGTACAACAGAGCGTTATATCGGCCACGCCCTGTTACATCGCAGGCCTGATGAGACTGGCAGCTCTGAGTGATTTTGGGGGAAGATATGGGACGCATGATCTAATGACTCGATTATTTTTGTCTGACCACCCTAGGCTCTCGCCACTCGGATAAGAGGCATATAAGTCTGACTGATACGAAAAAGTGACCAAAGATCGACATTTCTTACCGCCTAGCGGTTCATTAATTGAACCCCGCCGGTATATCAGTTTTCGAAGTTATGCACTGCATTTTTCAACCACCACAACTGAACTGTGTTCTCATCGTGACGAATATCCTACCGTTCAAAGGGATTGGGTTTCACACCGTCATTTATGTTCGACTAGAGGGCGGAGAACAGCTCAAGGTCTAATGCAAACTGTGGTTAAACCCCCCGCCCCCCGGTGCATCACAGAGACTAGCGTGGTCAGCCCTGTCGTTTATAACACCAGAGTCTTTTAGGCGCGGGCGGCGCAGGACATCCTCGAGTCTAGGAGGTATTTCAAAGGGAGGGGCCAGAAGACGGAAGGGGTCATGCCTCCTCATACAGATATCTTGGCGGGCGCGGGATATATTAACCCGAGCTAGTGCACTTTGGTCGCCCAGTTAGTTTCTTTACTGTGTCACAGTTGCCAGAGCTATATCGATCGATGTGTTGGTCGAGCTTTTCCATCAGGTGCGATTTGTCTGTCGTCATCAGCACAGAGGCAGACTGCTTTTTCGGGACTCATGCACTCGAGCGGGGTTCGATTGAAAAAGATTCTGCTCTTCTGAGAGTCCTAGTCAAGCATACTACTGCATTGAAATATTCAATTGAGATCTAACGCTGGAGAAGCTGGAGAAGATGTCAGGAGTTGACACTATAAGAAAAGAAGAGATCAGCTTAGTGACACTCACAACTCAGTTGACTGGCTCCCGTTATGGGCCACAACCCCATTGCCGAGAATATACTATGCTTGCCTGCCCTCAAGACAATCTGATCTCATAAACGGCATCCATGAATCGTCACTGAGATAGCTCACTAGAAGACAAGCTGCACACGCAGAGGAAAGATAGACAGAGCGCAACGATCGTGCTGTAATCTGCACCGCAGTCGATCGTCTTCTATGATTCGAAATGCACCTGCTCCGTCATTGGCCTATTCAAGGTACTTCTGACCAGGCAGCGACACGATTGCGCCTAACGCCTGCACCATATCGCATGAGTACAACGAGGTGTTGACGAAATGGTGGTGCGAACCTGCCGGAATTCGTGGTCGAGACCGACCGGCCTAACGCTCCTGCGCCAACGCCTCAGGGGAAGGCGTCTGATGGCAACGCCTATCCATCTCACTCAGGGCTACATAAAAACCCAGCGTCCCACACAACATTGAGAGATCTGTTTCATAGAAACCGTAGGGCTCCGGCATTTAGCATTCATCTTTCCTCGACAACCAGCGTGATTGACAGCTGTCTGGCATCGAAATCAAAGCAAAAAAAATAAGGCACTCCTGGGTCATGATGGCCTCCCGTTCAACGACTGCGCCGCAGTAACTGCGGTGTCTTAGGGAATATATGTTGATCACTACTGCACTTCTGGACCGAGCCTCACCACGTACGGAGCTATTTATACAGGATCTCCTATTATCGATATGTTGATTCTGAAATATTCATTCGATCCCTGCTGGGTCAGACTACGAGAGGAAGCTCATCATGACGCGCGTTATGTATAAATCACTTTTTTTCAGACCTGGTACCTGCTGTTTGAATTGATTTTTTCAGACCCAATGATACCCATTATCGACTTTGCTGTGCATATGGATGACTATCAGGAAGAGTATCTAATCATCAGCCAGCTGGGTTTCACAGGTTGGACGGTGCTAAGAAGTCAGCTATTGATCCCAAGAATGCTTTCATATCGTTCGTTTCTAGAATTAATTCTTGCGCAACTTGAAGTCTGTGACAGCACAAAGTTTACATGATTTATCAAGCTTTTTCCTTTGAAGCTGCTTGCCGTCATGCAGTTACCGTCTGCTTTTACTCGAATGCCCCGTCATTCGCCACCGCGGATATAGGGGCTTGTCGATAGCACAGAGACCCAGAGACTGTCCAGCTGCTACACACATTGTGTCTCCGCCATGTCCGTCTAGACATAATTGAACAACCAAGGATGCCCTATGTGATGGTTAGTACACAGGCCACATTGATCACTTCAGCATGGGGCACCTGCCTTTTCAGAGCTCTTCAACACATTGTACCACATACATGACAGTTCTTCCCCGGGATGACCCATACCTCTTGTCCTCGACTTTCGCAAGTTGGACAGCGCACGCCTGGCATCTAGTTGCCAATCGTCAATTCCTAAGCTAAGTGGTCAGGTCCTGTGTAGTTCTTACCGGTGTCATAATTGGGCGGAGCGTTTCCACCACGGTCAATTCCTCGAGGATGCAGATATGACATGGAGTCGGGATCGTCTTGGAGAGACACATGTTGCTCAGGCGGGTTAAAGCTTCCAGGTAATCTTCCAATTTCAGAGTCTGCGCTTGGTCGAGATTTTTTTCTATCGACACTAACTTCCTTACGAAGGAAAACAAGTGGGATGTGTGCCTTATTATATGATGAATGTGAGGCCTTGGTGTATGGTGAAGATTGCCGCTCCTGCTGGTCTTCTAAGAAGGGTGTCAGATACTGCTTTCTGGCTGCATAATGCTTCGTCATGCGTATGCCCTAATCCACAACCATGGACGAATGATGCAGTCCACCTTCCGGCAAATGGTACTTGGGTTGCTCATAGATTGCTACACAACTGCCGTCTCGCGTGCGGATACTAACCTGAACTGTTTCTATCGTCTCTCTCTGTTCAAGGGTGAACCAACCATGTGGCCAGGACTGAGAAGAGTAGAAGCGGTTGGAACGGCTATCCAAGTGTGTTGCACAAATATATGGTCGTGTTAGGACAACTTCTGAACCGTCCCGCTTTTAGAAGATCGTTGTGATCTGGAAACACTTGGACATGCGACGCAGCGTACGTGCACACAATACCGGCAACAAGCCGTGATGATTGGATGCCTCCTAAAAAGATTTATCTCCTCTTTTTGTTGTCAGGTATGAATTTCATTTTCTCAGTCATTCTCTGGATAGCAAAGATTTCTTACACGGTCCTTTCCTGTTTAGTCTCCCTATACGATTTCCGAATCCGTTGGATGTCGTACTGCCAGATCACATCTCATGGATTCGATAGCGGTCTCTCTATGGATGCGGCTTGGGCAGCCACTTTCTTCTCCGTCTTTGCTGCCGGTCAGAACCTAAAGAAAAGGTATAATGCTGATTGGATATTGGTCAGGAAATTTGCTGTCTATTTCGGAAAACGTGGGAGGCGCCCAAGTGTCAGATTTATTCGACGTCATCCCGCTCCGAACCTTCAGTTTGCTTCCAGCAGAATAGTCGATAGTTTGATCGAGTGTTACATGGTCAGTTCGGCGATATGCAACTTGCACATAATTGGTAAGTAGTCGCGCACGGAAAAAGGTGTCCGCACGCTTCTACCGAGCCTAACAAGTCCTATGGAACGTGGCCTCAACTTTTTCTCCCTTGGAAATCTGTGCACAATCGTCAGGACAAAGCCCTGACCAAATTGTGTGCGGGGCATCCTGTCTTGACAGATGATCATCCAAAATGTGGAAGGCAGGATCTCCGGCGCAAGGTTGACTTGCGCTAACTGCGCCATTGGCCATCTGGGTCATTTCAGATACCGCAGACGACGGCCCGTCTACTATTGGTGAAGCGCGTTAGAGACTCCAGTCTGATCCAGAAGCACAAACAATGACCACGGAAGCTAGCTCTCTTTATTGGACCAAGTACCGGCGTACGGCGGGTAAAGAAGAAAAGGGCAGCTGCATCCAGCTGCGTTTACCCTTGACCATCGCCGTCGAATAGCACTAGGACAAATATAGTCAACGCTGCCAGCCTATACAACGTAAATACAGACTCTGAACTATGGGGAGTATATGCTTCCTATATCCACCGGTTCTTCTTGCTCTTGGCATCCTCACCAGCACACATACTGCAGACCGCGTGCACTAGGAGATGGCCCTTGCTGAGCCCAGCGGAGTTGCAAGGACACATCTTCACGGCTATACACATCAGCCCTAGGTGTCACAAGTGACTCGTTTTCACTGATGAAATAGTCGATCTCAGCGACTGGGTTTTTGTCAGGTGTGAGTGAGTGTGTGGAATTAAGCGATCATTCAGACCGCTTTGTTCACATCCAGAAATCTGGCTTTTGTGGTCCCGCCTGTGTCGGGGAGGCGTCGGATTTTACTGCAAACAAAGGGAGGGGCGCGGCAGAAGGGTCTCCCGCGTCAGTGAGCCTTCCTTCCTTACCTTAGCTTGCCTGGTTGACTTCTCCGTCAGTCAAAGGACGTTTCTCGATGCCCTCGCCGTCGTAACGCAGACATAATCTACTTTTAGTGCGTCCGTCACGCAGTAACCCTGCCGATGAACGGTGGGGCAGGAGCTGTCGCTTAACACACGCGCTGCGCGCGATATGTACTTGGTATGGTTTGATGGATACGACTGTACGGAGCATGGCGGACGACTCTGGACTGTCTCATGCCAAGATCTTCGTTGGGACCTTGGTTTCTGTTGAAAATAAAAGTGGACATCTGCACCTTGCTGATCGGCTCACCCGATATGGACCCTCAAAGCGAATTATACCCGTGAGCATAACCTTGATAATTCAGGTGCTACAGGTGACTTGGCTAAGTGTCAATTATTAAACAATGTCTGGAAATAGAACATGATGGGCTCACCGCTGGACGGATATCGTTGAGACCCAGCGTTAACTGTTCTAAGAACCTGGAGTGCAGGAGGCTTGTGGCTGTGGTTCCTCTGGCTCCTTGAACTTTCTCGCTGATGACTTCCGAAGGGTTCCACTATCTTCTATCCACCTTTGCCCATTTAGTAGCAACCGAAAGTGAATTCAGTAATCGGCAGGTTATGTGGAATCTCCTATTATTATTATTATTGACACCGACGGATCTCCTAGCGCCACATTTACTGCTGCGGCGGCGGCTGAGGTAGCCACATTATTATCCGATCTGGAATTGGAGTCTACAAAAATGACAGCGCTAAGCATCATACGTTAGCTACCGAGCACTAGACCGGGGTAGGATATTTTCAGAAGGCATGGGTATATACGGAGTACATATTTAATGGCCGATATCACGGCATATCCGCACCAATAGCAACATTAAAGACGTTGCTCTATCCACTACCCCACGCGAACGCAGATAGACAATGTAAAGGTGGTGTCACCTTTCACTATGTGCGCGCTCGCTAATTGAAACAACTACGGGAGAACCCTTGGGATCTGGGCCGAGTACACCGCGGCGATGACTGGTTTGCGGTCCCGCTAGCGTTTTTAAGTCGTTGTACCTGCAGACGCAGTGTACAGGAGGAAATCATTGAAAGGAAAAGTTGGCTATTATTCGGCCGGAAATAGTTGCAGGTTTGGCTTATAAGTCGTCCACACTGGCAGCTTCCCGGGAGTTCCTCTGGGCCGATTTGCATCTTTCTTACCTGCCCGGCTGCCACATTATGCGTCAACCTACACAGACGAATAAAAGAGTCGCCTATGCATGTGAAGACCAGCAATCCTGGCTTACTACACTTTTGCCTAGCGAATGACTCTTCTATGTTGTTCAGGTCAGGCAACACCCACTCTTTTCTATGCCAACCCCAACGGACAAGGCTATCGTTGGAGAATGCTTCATCCCGAGCATTCATTTGGTATGCTGTGCGGACGTCTATCGCACGGTTAAAGCTTATTATCCCTCCAGTCATCTCAAGACCTATCACGACATCACTAGAAAGCTTCATATGAATGCGATCTTCACCGGCCGCATTCTGTGTAACGTCTGCTAGTAAAAAAGAAGAAAGCTCGCTCCTACCATACGAGAAGGGCGGTGAAGGCAGAAGTTGAAGGTAATCGACTGTTGTAGACAAGTTGCTGAACTGGCTAAACTCTATCCAAAAGTGTCAAAAATCGTCTTAGGAAAGCTGTCAACCAGGATGCCTTCCTCATTTTGATAGCGCATAGGACTGCATTATAAACGAGAAGAACTACGTCTGATGAAAAGTCGCTGATCTCTGACTGGACTCCAACGGTATCACATGGATGATATACCAGCATTCGTCCTGCAGTCAGTCAACCTAACCCATGTCCGCCCAAGCGGTCGGCATCCATATTTCTCTCCCACATTATCAAACCCGCCAGCTGAGCCACATCCAGGAGAATGATTTTCTATGGACTGTTTTGAAAGGAGACGGTCTATATTCTCACGACGGAAGGGCAGACAATAGCCTTTGCGAGAAGTCGGTGTGAGCAATATCCAGATCAAGAGCCATACTTCCGGATAGATATGCTACTTGACGTGGCGCGATGGAGGTATTATGCAAGCAAGCCTGTAGGAAGAAAGTGGAAGGGATCGGAAGAGCGACCTTACTGTGGCAACAGAAGGATGGGCCGGAGGGATGAAAAATATGACCTGGACCATCCTCATGAGGCTTAATCATTCCATGGCCTTCCCCTGGCAGTGGAGAACGCAGGGGTGTAGCCACCGAAGTCGGGCTTTGACTCAGCATCTCAACCCGTTATCAGCGCTTTCTCCCGCATGTTTGACAGGCAGCAGGCAGCTCACCTTATGGGCGAATTCTGTTGGTTTGAATCTTCCGCATTATTTGCCAGATCCTGTCCGCGAAACTTGAACATGAGAGACCACTGTAAAGTCTATCACTTCTCCCCAACGCTCTACTCGACCATAGTGAGTGTACCACTACATATCAGAAGACATATCTCCAGTCAATCCTTATCCTGCTCCTTCAGTTCAGTGCGGCAGTTTAAACACGCCGTGTCTAAACCTTGTTCTGTCTAAAGAATGATGGTTTCTGGGCTTGGAGGCGCAATGTGCCACGGGTACACGCATATCATAGACTTTCGGTTATGCTTCCCTTCGCTTTCATGTGCATGTTCTGCCGCGACAAGAGAAAACACGTGGTTTGATAAAGCAGACTTCGCTATTCCGTGCCCAGAAGTGTTTATTTACCCCCTGTAAGGTCTGTTAGGGTCTGATGAAGCGGGCGCCAACTTGGGCGAGACAGAGCACGGCTGCTATAGTGTACACAACAAACCGCCTGCCTAATCATCAAAGACCCGAGAACTTGCACCTGTCCCTGAATGATGGTACACGGTCTGCTGCAGTACAGCCATTAGCATCATCCTCCAATTCTATTATTTTCCGAATCCACGATACAGTGGCCTAGAGTCGTTTCCCCCTGGTAGCGGCTTCTCCCCCTTTCCGATCGTGTGTTCGTTGAGAACACCGCTTCATCATTACTACCTAGATGAAAACCATGCTCCAAGATCCTCCAGCCTCGACAGTGTGCTGGTATCATCATAAGCCTTGAATCCTCAAGTAATGTTCGTCTACAGTCTCTCCCATGCATTCAACTTCTATCTCCCCGTCTCATTTCTGCTTCGGCCAAGGATCACTCTGAACAAACATAACGCTCGTGAAATGGCGTTGTCAGAAGACGCAAAAATGCATTTTCTTTACAAGAATTTCTTCATCATGCAGTATAACAGATTACAAACAAAACTAACAGACTTAATTGTTTGCTTCGCGTGTTATTGATCAGGCGTACGATGCAGATCAATAATTTATGGGCCAACCAGCTACTTACGATGACACGCTGATACGACCTAAACCATGTCTTGTCCGCCCATTTCTCCCTCCTACCCTGTTGTCTTGCCGCTTTGACCCACGGAAGCTGCTACGACTATAACAACGTATTGCGTTGAATGGAGATCTCGGGAGTCTATCTAGACGACGTCGATTGGTGGGCGCCTGAAGCCGCGAAATTCGCAATGTCCAACTATATTCTTTGATGCACATGCGAGCGACTTTTCCCTACCTGGCTGGTTTGAGTCCAGAATCCTCAAATCTTTTCGCCCGACCTCCAGACCAACGACAATGGGTATGCCAGCATATCTGCGACCGTGGCTGACTGAAGGGGAAATTAACCTTCTGTGACCGAGCGTAAACCTCCATATTTCATCCCAGTGATCCTTTGGAAATGGAGACAGTCGAGTCAATCTACATGATGCACGAATGCATCATCCCCATTGCCTCGTCTCGGTTGCCGTTATACCGCCACACAGCTGTCGTCACTTTAAGACGTATAGTGCAAAAGAGATTGGAAACTTATTCTCTTCCGCCATGGAGCGTGGCCTCCGTTGGTTTGCCGAATATGGATGGGATGAAGTTCAGGAGCCAACTCAGGGGATTCCGAACCCACTGAGACTAAGGCTGATGAGAAGACCTCCGAATACACCGTTGTTGAAATGCCGACCTACGAGTTTCAATCAAGAACACATCTGAGAGGTGACAGAGGATTCGACAGACCCAGTTGAGTTCCTGGGACTGGGTATTACCGCGCTTATAGAGAATAGTGCCCGCGTTAAGACGGTATTCCTACTCACGGAGAGGGTTCCTTACTAGGCAGGTTGCTAGTGTGAAATCGGGATTCTGGCCCCCTTCCGCTTACGAGAAGGATCAGGCACTTCCTACCCGCAGGGGGGTTGAGCTTGGGTCGCCGAAGACTCTTATCACACTAATCATTAGATTTGATGCGAGCACATATCGAACCCTTACGTGATTTCTCCACGTTCCCGACCTCCACTACACTAATTTATATCAAATTCAAATCATTTGTGGTTGGTTGGCAATACGTGGTGCTTCTAAAATGGGGTCGTTGTCCCAGCAAGGGATACCATTACCGCACATACCCTCGAAGCATGCCGTCTAGAATGCAGATAAACTAAGCTAACACACTCAAGGGACCGGAATAGGCATATCTAGGAATATTCTCACGGCCAAGTTACATCCACTAAAAAACAGTCAGTCAAACCTTCGGGATATAACCCCGAACCTCCAATGGAAGAAAGACCGACACGGTTGCCAGCTGGTAAGTGTCTACCGGATCAACCTCCCCACTCCTTTGGCAAGAATTTTATTTTTCTAGTGCAGTTCGGTATATATCGGGTGCCTAGGCTTATAGATCTGTGCCTTACTGTAAAAAAATGAAGCGGTGTAGACGAATATCGAAGGCTTGGGACGACCTCCGACGGAACGTGTGAAAGTATGAATTATTGTAACAAGCTTTCTAATGTCTGCACTTACCCATCTTCAGCGTGGTGTGTGGTGTGACTGCTTCAGTTGCTGTCACTTCTCTCCATATCGGATCGAGCGTGTTGCGACGTCTGTGCACCAACAATATCAGATCAGAACCATTTACCGAAATATCCGAGTTGTCCTAAATTATGCCAAAGGAGCAAATCGGGAAAATCCTGCCCGACGACTCTCAATATCAGCCTCGGCTGACCTTGGGATATTTTGCCCACATCTGTCCTATACCGCAGCCTCCTGGAGAGCAGTTGGAAGAAAGATATTTGCAATTTCTTTGTCATAACTTATATCCTGTTCGTCGCATTGGACCTCATTAGTTGAAGACTGGCGCTTCCTTTCGAAATATTTATCATATGCAAGGATGATGCACTATTATCCTCAGCTTCTATTTGAGATTGCCATTAGTTTACTTCTTGCGATGCATTGTGGCGCAGTCGAGTAATCCTAGTGAGATACCGAGAGGCATGTCTTTGAGGATTACCCTCGCACTACTGACCTGTAGTCTTGGTTTAGTAATCACGTCAGTGACATTCTAATCCATTATTTGGAATACTACACGAAGGGCTAAAATAACTGATATCCTTTGTTGATTGGTGATCTGAGATCCATAAGTCTCCCCGAACTAGTGGTCTCTCCGGTAATATCTTCACCGTATTTTGTCCCCAGTCACTACATCCAAGAGCCACGATGATGCTGCCATCGCGCTTTTATGTATAGTTTCTGAACAACCAGTGACTGGGTAATGTCTTATCGGCAGTGAACTACCCAATTCTCCAGACTGGCATAAGGGGATACTTCCGAAATAGGCTCATACCACTACACATGAGATAGTTGATGTTTCTCTAAGTTAAACAGCAACACATGCTTTACAGACCCACTCTCGTTTCTACAATGTTTATACGATATAGTCGCAGCATCTCTGCCTGGAAATCAAGTTTTCATTGCTATACGCTGACAAAAAGGGTAGAGAAATTGGAAAAGTTCTGTCAAGAACTATCCGACAACTGACCGGGATCGGGTCAATTAATAATTGGGAGAAATTATTACCCCGCCCGTCACAACTGCCTTGTGAGGTCATCTCTCTGTTCCAGGAACTTCATGTTTATAGTGTACTATCCAAGAATTTATTGATCTCATACCTGCACATACCAGATCTTTAAAAAATTCTCCACTAAAACACGGAGCTAATCGCAATGGCTCAAGCGGAACCAGTCCATTTTTTCGATATAACGTGCACTCTCCCAGGTACTATACAATCAATACCTGTTTCCAACAGTCCACGCTCTCATACTTCTCCTGTTTGATTATCAACTGATTAGCAATCTGACTAGGCCCCTCGAAATCATGGTCACCTAACACGCTAAAGACCCGAATGGTCCTAAACTACAAAGGCGTTCGATATACCCAAACCTTCATCTCGTATCCGGACATAGCGCCTCTGCTTAAGAAGCTCGAAGTCCCTCCCAACTCGAAGGGCATGCCGTACACCCTTCCGGGAATCGTACACAAGAGCAGCGTAACGGCCAACCCGTTCGGCGCCATGATCGATTCCTTCCCCATCGCCTTGCATCTCGAGCAAGCGTTCCCCGCACCATCGTATCCGACGATCTTCCCGTCCGGTGATAGCAGCTATGCACTCGCGCGTGCGGTGGAGTATACAGTGGGCAATTTGATCAACAAGAGCTATATGATCATCATGCCTAGAGTGGCTGACAAATTGGATGAGAGGGGAAGCAAGTACTTCCATGAGACACGCACGGTGAGGTTCGGAAAGCCATTACCGGAGCTTTTGCCGAAAAATCAGCAGGAGTATGATGCGATTTGGAAGGAGATGGAGAAGGAGTTAGAGACGTGGAGTATCATGTTGAAGGGCAAGCCAGGTAAGAAAGGACCTTTCTTCGAGGGTGAGAAGCTGGGTTACGCAGACATCGTTGCGGTGAGTTATCTTGCATGGTTTGAGAGGATGGAGAAAGGGACCTTTGATAAGATGTTGAAGGTTGGAGATGGTGAGTTGAAGGCATTATGGGATGCTTCGGTGCAATGGGCAGATGGTCAAGGTGAGGAGAAGGAGTGGCCGGTTTCTTCCTAAAGTCTGCAGACTGAGGGTGCAATGATGTCTGTGGCTCACGAAGCTAAGTAGACTTATGAAGCGTGACTAAAATGTGATGATAAAGATATGTCCATGAATGTAGAGGCGAGTAAATTTATTCCATTATACAGAATCATATTGCCGTGGGTCTATCAGGCACACCAGGGGGGTTTTTTTCAGTAAGACTGTTCCACGAGGCCCCCTTATATTTGTATATTCAAAAGTTGATTCAACCCAGACTGTCCTCGAGACACCGTGATGCAACAAATCGCTCCGGTAATGATATAGTAATTTGACACCATAGTTGTACACCCAATAATAATGATAATTTACAGTCCACGAAGGAAGTTAGCCTCCCTGATACCCTTCCGTCTGGCAGCTCTTGCACTCTTCGTAATCTCGGATCTCTTCTCCAGACTCTCCGCAGCCTCAACAATGATGTCCTTTTGGGTACTCTCTGCTCTGTTGTATGGGGCAGGGGTGATATCGATCGACTGTTCATGGACAGGAATCTTTCGGGGCAGCGACGCTGCAAGAGCAGCCATTTTCTTTTCGTGACGCTTCCGCTGTTTCTTGTTCAACGCTATAAAGGGATTAGCATGTCTTTCACATTCACCAATATATACAACAGCTGGAGTGGCTACATACTGCTAACATCCACACCGCCCACATCATTCTTTGCTTGCTTCTTCTTGTCATCCAGCAAGGTCCACAGCCAGTCAGGATACTCCGAGTCATCGAGAGCGAAAAGATCCGGCTTGTTCTTAAAGTAGTTCAGGCCCTGCAACTTCGTACCGGGGGGACAGCTGCTTGGCTCCCGCTGAACCGCAGGTTTCTTGGCCTTCTCGGAGTTCACATCGACATGGACACCCTCCGGTGTGCTCAATGGCTGCGAGATATTCGGCGTAGCGGAGGATATGGCGGAAGGGATGGTGATGGACTTTTCGCTGGCTCCAGGCTGACGGGGAGCTGGCGGAGCTCCTGGTAGACTATAATTTCGCAATTGACCACGCTGGATCGGTAGCTGCCTAGAGCATGTTGATGTAACTGGCGTCGGACTCTGGATAACAAGTCGCGACAGCAAACTTGTCCGGCACTGTCTGCAGATCATTGTGACGATAGGTGTAGGACTGCGGGGGAAAACCGGTCACAATGAAACAAAACTGCACAGCCAGCAAGTCAATGTCAAAGAGATGCGGCCTTGCTGAACCCCGAAAGATTAGACGGTCGAGATCGAGGTTAAAATGATATCCGTAGAAAACTGCGGCATGAATTTCGTGCCAAGCCGGAGGTTGTGATCACGTGCTGTACAGCGAGCTGTTTATGCTGAGTCAGCATTCATAGTTCCCCCAGCTGTGTTGTTTTCTCCCTATCATTCAATGAAAAGTCTTTCATATGTTAATTTGTCTTCGAAATTTCCATATTTTCATTTTTTTTATTTTCCAGTGAACAAAGTGACGACCTCAGAATGTGTAACGATGTGATCAACCAGCTCTATCCTCAGGCAAAAATAGTCAAAGTATCAACACCCGCAAATTGTTATCAATGATGTTTCATCTAAATAGATATTATTTCTATGGATTTTATGTCTATTTGCTTAAGTCATCCTGATAGATTCTATCCTCAAGCGCTTCGAACCTGTTCTTTACACATATTACTGACAGCTATGTATGCAGTATATCGGTTCAGGATAAAATTCGCAGAATAAAAAATTCTATTCATTAGCTGCGTAAAGCCCCGATAAAACAGCAAATACTAAAATAAAATTGCGTCTATTTGATAGTAGGGTCTTTATCAGTTGTGCTTTCTGGAAATTGGTCTCTTTTTGTTTGTTGCCATGGAGAAGATCTTCCCGAAGCATGAAATTGCCATAATCCAGAGTTCTCATTAGCCTAGCTTCATTATCGGCTGGTATTTATTCTTGGTATAGGTGAGAATACGTGTTCTGTAAAGGGCCACTCTGTTATGAAGGGACATTTCTAAACCACCTAGATAATAACGCGCTTTATGTAGTATTACTAACGCTCCCACCTATTTCATAGAAGATATCAACTTCTCTTAAACAATTCTCAATCTATACCCATCCTTGTATATTAGGATATTTTCGAATATAATACTAAGCGAACATAGCGGATTAGGCCATCAACCAAAGTAATCTGATCAAAATCTACGGCATTTCATCCTCTTCACTAAGGGCGTTTCGGCTCCTATCCAATTTACTATAGAGTAACCTTTTAGTTAGAAAGTAAGCGCAGATTAAAGTCAAATTAGTGTAGATAAATTGCCCTAATCTCTCTAAAGGTACTGTTATTTCATCCAGTCTAGGAATCAAACCTAGAGCGTTTTCCATAGTTCAGAACACTCGCCGAGTGTAGTTTCTGCCCAATTACTACACCACCTGGAGAGTTTAGCTTCGTTATCTAAATATTAATACTTTAAATAGAGCCTATGGTCCTATATATCATTCACGTGAGTGAATGAGGGGTGGCGTAATTAGGTTTATCGTGGCTTATAATTCCTTTCCCATTCCAGAAGACGATATATCCACGTGGGAGATACAAAGTCTAAATGTATCCAACACCCTCGAGGACGCAAGAGAGTCAAAGAGCATATTTTGTTCTATAGAATAAAGTGAAACATTTGCGTCACAGCTATTTCACAGCTGGAACTATCTTCGGCACCATTAGCCCTGACAAGGGTCAGCAGTGAGCGTACAAACAGCTCGGAGATACAGCATTAACGCATTTCTATGCCCCCATAAATCGGGACAACTACCCGGCCCCTAACTTTCTTAGCTGGAAAAGCTATCGGAAGGATAGACTTCCGGGCCGAGTTTCTTTAAGTTGTTTGTGTGCATAACGAAGACTTGAAATATACCGTCCATCGGCTTCCTTCTCCCCAGCTTCAACTAGGGATTCCCCCATGTCTCGCCACTGTGGGGGCGCGATCTCACATTGGGCCAGCGAAGGGCAGATCGAAAGGACTGGAACGTGAACGTAAATGTGACTCTCTTAGCTTTTGGAATGGTCGTTTGCGGAACTGACTACTATTGCTCGAGGGTGCGGAACCGCACTTTAGCGAAACCAGGGATGAACAAGCTGGGATCTATTTTATAACCTAGGTTGCCCCCAACAATATGATCTAAAGGCAATATTCTCCACTTCCCAGACTAATAGTGACACGACTTACGCGTCTAGACGTATCTCTCATTTGTCGATGAGATAGCGCACTGCTTGAAATTGTCGGATGTTGTTTTGACCGCCCATCGGATGATCGTCGATATAGTAGTCAGATTGCTTTCCCCGCATTTTCGGTCGGGTATAGTTTTGGAGAGCCGAGCCGCATAGCTAGACCTTTGCGGGGGAGCTGTGGAGTTGTCTAGAAGCCACCCGGATTAGAGGCTTCTATGGATGTGATTGGGAGAAGTTTTCCGAGTTGTCGAGCTGTCAACTGGACCGACTCCACTTATTTCTTTTTACGGAGTTTTCTGTCTCTGTCCAGTGGACATTAGGATCGAGGTATCGGCCCCGAAAATGCTACATCCGCGTTCTCGGGAAGTTCGGACACATAAGCACCCTTGTGACCTAAGAAGGGAAGCAAGAAGGGGGAGCCTAAGAACTTTTGGAATATCATTTTGGCGCGTCACCCTAGTCAGGCGGCTACCTCAGCTCCATATTCGTGGATCGCACCCACGTACGAACAGAATTACCAGGAGGGAACCAGTAATAGTACGTCCAAATTGACAGAATTGTATTAGTATTTTTTCCTGATAGTAATGGCATCTTGAAATATATTTTAAAGTGGTTAGATTGTACCTTTTCCTCGGTGGATACGTACTGAGATTTGGGTTGACTGTTGATGTCCCTTTGACTGAAGGGATTATGATCACCATCCACGAGGTGTTGAAGCAAACGTAGCTGAGCGCAGTAGAGGATATACGAGAGACTCCTCGTTTTTGCTGGAAACCCGAGGAGCAACCGGTATGTTTCTACTCTGGCATAGCAAATTTACTTGTTCTTCCGATCACTGGCTCCCCTAACACGATGGCTAAGGTCACCCACTGGAAGAACTATGGGAAAGTCGACACTCAGGAGAAGCTGAACCATGAAGAGATACCACCCGAATAACATCGCGACGAAGAAGCTAGCACCAGAAGCCTGTAAAATAGTCAGATCCAGTCACTCCATAATCAGGGAGAGGGACTAACAATTTGAAGATTACTAGCCAAATGGGCATTTCCATTAGCCAGCTGAAAACTGGCACCAGAAAGTAGACAAAAGCCAAGCGACAGCCCCAAGAAGATGACGAAAAAGACGAGATTCGTGCGCACACTGCAAACAAGGTATATAAAACAAAGGAGGCCGAAGAAGACGTAGTAAAACGCTGTTGATAAGAATTAGTCTTGGATTCTACATATTAAATAGGCAATAGGCACGTACCAAAGGATGCGTTGAAACCAGGATTTGTTGCATCTTGCGGTTCGTAAGCTGCACTGGCGTTATACCAAGGCACTAAGGTCGTGGCGAGAGAAAGCCAGAAACCACCTTTGGAGTAGCAATGAATCTTGTTAGACTTCTACTTCGTGGAGCAAGGCCTAGAGGACGAGGGTATTACATACCAAAAGAAGCAAAGACAACAAAAGGGAAAGTGTTTCCAAGAGCCCACTCCAGAACTCCGGAGACCAACATAAGAAGGCCTCCTACAAAATACATGACACCGCTGTTATAGTGTTAATGACGAGATGTCGCGCGTAGGGGAAGGATGTACGAACACAATAGCAGCGCCGCCACCACCGGATCCCCTCCATCCCATCAATTGACAGGACAGAGGGCCCAACGTAACAATGAAACCCATAAGACCACTGTATTGTAAGGAGAATATTTCGTCAGCTACCAGGCCACAACATATTTACTTGGTCAAGGAATACTCACAGCGGCGTTGGGTTACCGACAGTGGCTCTGATATCACCCTTTACTCGACTCTTTGGTGCGAGGTAGATCTTCTCGAAAAGTTCAGGGGAGATAGAGAGACCACCGGCGGTGCGAATCTTCCGGAGAGCGTCCTCCCTATTCTCGTGGTCTTCGAGGTCATAACGCGGGGATCGTGTAGAGCCATTGTGCTCGGTCGTGCCTTTTTCGATATCTGACATTGCTCCTAGAGATATTAAAGTCGCAGATTATGTCTCTCTGTAAAGAACTTTTGTTGATCTTATTAAATGTGAAGGCAAGGATGGCAAAAAACCAGGCCGGAGCTAAGACGGCACGCGTAGTCCGTTAGTTAGCAATGAAAGGACCCAAAACATTGAGCAATAGAATCAACCCATGGACGTCTCCCGTCCAGTTATATAGTCTTGCATGCCTTAAAAGGGATGCCGGTATGACCCAGCGCAGAACACGAACCATGTCAGCTCGGTATCATGCCGTGCTACTTCCGCGCTGATCCATAACAAAGGCTAAGAGCTTCCAGCATAAGCCTCGTCTCTGGTAGCCAATCTCAAGGATCTCCAATTGGGTTTAGCCATCGCGACACAGCCGTAACGGCCCACAGTTCCAGCGGTTGGCTTCTCCCCGTTTTCAAGAATACGTGCTGGATGGGGTCTACAGGTAGCCTTTTTGCGGGGAAATGTGTGGTCCAAGCTGGAAAATAGAATTCCTATTGGATTTGGTATGAAACTCATATGAACACATTTTAGGCATCCTCAGGAGAGTACAACATTGGCTGTTGGCCAGCGTCATCGACTTCTCTCTGGACACAGATACTCCCCCGCAACCTTCCCCGCACAGATGAATGCAGGAAAATGGCAGAACTGTATCGTTGCGTTGGCGACTGTTAGGGCAATGTATTTTCAGATCGTATTTAACAGATGGGGATGCTAGAATAACTGGGGTGCATGGTGACAACTTCCAGCTTAGCTCGAGAACGATGCTGTGTGCCGAGTAGGGGAGCCGGACGGAATGCGGAGTAAGGACCGCCGCAACTAGCCAGCGGCAAAGAACAGCTAGACGAAGAGCTTATGGGTGATCTCAACTAGCCCCCGTTCCAGAAAGGTTTAGGACTCTCCCAATGCTTGGCGGGTTCTCCAGGCCGGAAAAAAAAGTCCACTCTTTCGTGTGTGCATCGGATCCGGGGAAACGCGGGGGCTGTGGATTCTTCCCCGGAGAGTGCCGCCAGCAACCGCATCAATATCTATTGACCCATAAGTGGTCAAACCTGTGTGCATTGCGTGACAATTGTTTCATCGTAAAAGGCGTGTATTCGGATCAAGGGAAATCCCCCGGAGTAATGGTGAGGTGTTCGGAATTTGCCTGCTTTGTGAGATCCTACAGAGCCATTCAATGCTTAGCGACCTTCCGTAACACCTGATACACCTGTTAATACCAGATGATTTGCTGAACTGATTAGATCTAGATCCTGCTCTAGTGAGGGGCCAAGTGAGGGTTGAAAGCAGCATAGGTGGCCTAATTTGCTTCTGGAGATTAGCTTTGAAAGGACCCAAGGATCATATTCCTCCACAGAATCTCCAAGGTTCCGGCCAGTTCCCGTGGGATCTTGTCAATTATTTAGCTTTAATTATTGGCTTATGAACCTGGTGAGCGTGGTATCTATTGTTGTGGTTCTCCGACTCCCCGAAACATCCATATTTGGGTAATCCGTCTCTTGTGGAGACTGGTGCTGTACATTATGGTCTTCTTATGATGTTAAGCATAAACATTAAAAAAATTAAAATATGCAAATCAACAAGATGTAATTTTTTTAGCCCAACTTGCGTCCGATTATTCAACATGAACAGTACTAAAAGTGACCAGAGCCACTTACCATGGGTAAGTATTCCCCGATGAAGCTGGAATGTCGAAGCATTATCCCAGTCTTTTGGATTTGCTTCGGAGATATTAGACCATTCCAGCCAGGAAATGGACTACACGTATCACTTAAGAATCATACTCGTTTCCGCTAAAGAAAACCCGGTCTTATAGCCCTGGAAGACAAGGCTACTAAGTTACCAATTTGATATGAGATTCCATCCGCATGTAGACTTATTTTTAGAAAAACTATCGGAGTGGAACTATTAATGATTCTGTGTCCTCATTGGCTTTCTTGTCAATGTGATGTCGACGTAGAATTCTGACATTACGTCACAGCACAACAGGAAGTCAAGGCATCGTCAGTATTGCGTGTCAGAACCACACTTCAAAATGGCCTTTATCAAAAGTTGCAGTGATAGTAGAAAGAATTTACTTGTTCTTTTAACAAATTTTCAAGACAAGTGCCTGATGTTCCTCTTCTGTTCTCTTTCAGTTGAGGATCTCTCAAAAACTTATGCTTTTGCGCTATGGGCTCCGGCTGGGATAAAGATAGGGACAGGGACATGAACGTCCACAAGCGTCCCATTGGTGATGGCCCCTTTGCCAAGAATATCACAAAGGATGATCGCAATCCCACAGATGCCAAGCTCGATCCTTATGGAACCGGGATCCGAGCCGAACCATATCGCAATGGCCTTGGCGCATCCATCCTCGGGCCTCGCAATAGAGATAGAGAGAAGCAGGATCCGGATATGATTCGTTCACCTTCGACTGATTCTGGCCATATGCCTAATCTGAAATGGAGTTTCACTGACTCACACATGAAAATCGAGGTAAGTTAATCTATCATGGTATAGCACTAGGTCACTTAGAGATTGATACTGGTATCTTGTGAAGGAGGGAGGATGGGCGAGAGAGACCACAGTCAGAGAGCTTCCCACAAGGTCAGTACAAAGCAAAATATAAGAGCTTCTCTAACTATATCTTATGATAGCATTGAACTTGCCGGTGTCAACATGCGACTCGAAGAAGGCGCTATTCGAGAATTGCATTGGCATAAGGAGGTACTCAATCACCTACCAATTTTCACACTTCCCGTGCTAAAAATATAGGCTGAATGGGCATATGTGCTCGAAGGAACAACTCGGATTACTTGTCTTGATAAAGAGGGAGGCAATTTCTCGGATGAGGTTAGCAAAGGTGGACTCTGGTATTTTCCACCAGGCATTCCGCATAGCCTTCAGGGACTGGGACCAGGGGGAACAGAGTTCCTTCTAATTTTTGATGATGGAAATTTCAGTGAAGAAGAGACATTTTTGCTTTCAGACTGGCTTGGTGAGTCCCTAGAAATGCCTCTCTAAATAGTGGGTAATAGAGAGGCAAGTCTGATCTCCCATTAGCACACATACCAAAGTCGGTGATCACACAAAACTTCCGTCTTGCTCCAGAGATCTTTGACAGGATTCCCCAGAAAGAGAAGTATATCTTCCAAGGCAGTGTCCCTTCTGCCATAGAACTTGAGCAACCCTCTCGAAGAGGTGTCAGACCTTCCAGATACCAATTCACCCATAAAATGCTGGATCAGAAACCGCTGGAAGCCACTGGTGGTCACGTTCGTATCACTGACTCCACAAACTTTCCAATATCAAAGACTGTGGCTGCGGCTCACCTCACCATCAATCCGGGGTGCCTCCGTGAACTTCACTGGCATCCAAACGCTGACGAATGGTCCTTCTTTATCAAGGGTCAAGCCCGCGTTACAGTTTTTGCTGCTAGCGGAGTATCCAGAACATTCAACTACGTCGCTGGCGATGTGGGTATAGTGCCAAGGAGCATGGCACATTATGTGGAGAACCTAAGTGACGAAGAGCCGGTTGAGATGTTAGAAATCTTCCGTTCGTCGAAGTTTGAGGATTTCAGTCTCGAGCAGTGGCTGGCTTCGACGCCCGATAGAATGGTGAAGGAACATCTATTCGCTGGAGAAGATGAGAACGGGCAAAAATTCCTCAAAGCCCTAAAGGGTGCGAAAGATCCTATAAAATTTTACCCCAAAGAGTCAAAGCTGTAATCAAATAGATGTCAAGAAGCTTTCCAGCTAGCTTCGATTATGTGAAAATTTTCAAAGATTCTCCATGTCTTTGTGGCTTCTAAATTCTTGTCATTGGGAGGAATGTAGTAAATTGGAATCTGAAGGTAATGATGACTTGTTTCATTCACGGTCATTCTAAATTATCTGTACACTAACTACTGGTCTGTATGACCAAATAAACATATACATTAATAAAAGCTGCTCGAGCAGAGTCTTGAAAAGGGAAATGAAAACAAAAAGAAAAGTGAAAGAAGGAAGGACGAGAGGTATAGAGAGAGATATATATATAGAGAGAGAGAGAGAGAGAGAGAGAGAGAGAGAGAGAGAGAGAGAGAGAGAGAGTATGTGTGCTTGAATTCATCCAGGAACCCTCCACATGAAAAAACAACAACCGCCGGGGAAAATGTATTTTTTTTGTTGATTAGACATTTGTAGAATTTCTACTCATCTGGCTGCCTCTCGTGTATTCGGCTGAGTTCAGGAATTCTTCTCTCATGATAACGCTAACATCAGAGTTGCGGTACGGGTGCGGCTCTTCACGCTGGAGACCAGGCAGCATTTCCAGCCCACTTTGAAGGTTACGGCTCGGTGGTCGAGAACCTGAGAGAGCGGAGCTGCGTCCAGAGCGGCCTGGCGCGAACACAGGAAGGTAGCTGCTGCTCGGTAGTCGCATGTGAGATAATTTCTCTGTCGATATGCTTCTTCCTGTTTCGATAGACTCTGGCCTGAGACCGCGTCCCAGCATAGGCATTTCGGAGGTTGAGGTGTAAAGGCTAGACAAGCCAGATGCAGCCGATGAGCGCCATGAATTGACAGCACTGGGAGAAATGGTGATGACCTCTTCATCAACAGGGCTCGCGTTTCGGGTGGTAGCTAGAGAGTCAATAGGATCTAGAGATTCTCTGTTGCCGCGACTCGTCATGCCCTTCAAAGATTTTCCGATCCAGAGCATTTGCTCATGTTCACGCAGGTAGCGATCACCACTGAAAGATTTCTGAACGATTTTTCGAGTCATCATGCCAAGCTTTCTGCGATGTTCGCTCTTGTCGTACATTCTCTGCGTTATCTTGGCAACATCATCCGGAGTTGGAGATGAGGGAAGGATGGGAGCTGGCTCCTTGTCGTCCGCATATTTACTCCATTCTCCTAACATTGCAAGCATTGAAATCTGAGCTTTTGCAAGGGCTTGAGCATCATTTGGCGCGACAACTGCACTGAATCGTGAAAAGTCATCTGGATCGCTGAGCACACGTAAAGAGGCCCCGACATCTGTGCACACCACTGGTGCACCAGTTAAGGCAGCCTCTCCAAGCGCTAGTGGTAACCCTTCAGATAAGGAGGAGTTAAGGAAAAGCCACGTGTTTTCCAAAACCTTCATAGGATCAGCTGTCCCGCGAAGAGTGACCCTGCCTCGCAGGCCCTTCGAAGCGAGGAGCTCTTGACATTCAGTGGAGTAAGTGGGAGCTTTGTCAATAGCACCATAGATGTCAAGATGATAATCGTCAAATCCCCATTTGTTGATGATGAGGTCTGCCGCAAGAAGAGCGATCTTGATGTCTTTAGCATACCAGACATGTGAGAGCATAGTGACTGTAGGCCGCTGAGACTTGATCTCCTGGACAGGAGAGAATTTCTGCATATCAGTAATACCGTTGACGATAGGGTCAACCTTTCTGCGGAAGCTGTTGCGATGTTCAATTGCGCCCTGACTAGTGCCTATTTCCACCTCCCAGCCCGGGTTAAAGAAGTCGGCACAGGGAGAAACAATATCCGCATGATGCAAGATCAAAACAGATGTCAATCTCATAAGACCCAGGAGAGAATTTCTAACGAAGGGAGGAAGCTTGCAGAGAGCGGAAGAGAGACACAGGTTGGTCTCACGCCAACTGATGGCGTGATCCCAAATCTGGAGAGTACAGTTTCTTTTGATCTTGCAGACGACTCCGTAGGAAGCACTGACACTGTGATGCGACGCTTGAAAGACTGTAGGCACCTTTTCTGGTACAGGTATAGAGAAAATGAATAAATACCTAAACCAAAGCTCAAGGGCGGTATCGAGATGGCCAAGAGTCGGTAGTTCCGTTTCGAACCACTGAGATGAAGGAATCGAATTGGGCATCTCTTGTGTCAGCCACAGGTCTCTCCAGCTCTCTTTAGTGATTTCGCTTGTCCATACTTGACTCCAATGCCTCGAGTCTTGGAAATAGGTGTTCAAATTCACCAGCGCTCTTGTGGCCTGTTGGATATCTGCGTTAGAAAGACTGATAGCACGAGCACCCTTCACAAGAGCTGTCAATATCGGAATGAAATTCCTTTTGATATCCAGTTCAGTTGAAGCCGTAAAATTATTGTCAACTTCTGCATCAAGTTTGTTCTTGAACAGACCATGTGTCGGCGTCAGGAAATCCAAGCCCCAAAGCGGGACCACCTTGAGAGACTGAATATTTTGCTCAGTCTGATGTTTGGGAATGCCAAAATCATTAGCTGACTCGCAAATCATGTGCCACTTGATTGTTCGTAGAGAATTTATCATGTCACGACGGCATGCAGAGACACCACCGCCCTCATTAGGCCAGGTACCGTTGTCAGCAGCCAGTACATGGAGCGTCTTATCGGTATCAAAGCCAACATCCTTTGACCTCGTATGTGCCACAGCATCACCTCCCGGACCGAAGTTAAAAAGATCGCTGATCTTGACAGCAAGTGGGGTCCAACTCGAAATGCTATCATCCAGGTCGGCACTAGCCATTACAGCATCTGCACGGAGATCAAGATATTTCTTTGCCGCATCCAGATTACCACGGTTGCGATAGCGCCAATACGGGCCGAGTACTTTATCTCTGCGCAGTAGCCTCTCATCCATCCAGCGCACAATGACACCGTCAAAGCCAACCCGGTCTTTCCATGCTTTCCACATGAGCGAGCGTGCACGGGATGTGGACACTGGGAAGCGTTGTCTGTTGAAACCAAGCGCACGCGAGATAAAGCCCGTATTCAAGTGATCGCAATAAAACAGAGGATTATCGTGAATGAAGCCGGTGTTCTTTGGCTTTGTGAGAACACCAAGATAGTCATTCTCAATCAAAGGTGGAGTCTGAATCTTTTGTCCATTGAGGGTCGTAAAGATGGTGGGATGGAACTTATGATCATATAACCATCTACATTCATAAACGTCAGGTCCTTGAACGAAGGAAGCTTCTGTGATTTTTGCATGAGGTATCCACCTCTCGATCTTCTCCGGATGGCGTCTTGGAGGGGCACACCATGAGACTGTACAGCTGATATGCGCAAGGACGAATTCTGCACGAAGTAACTCATCCCCAAATTTCGGGTTTTTGCGGTAGTGATATTTGAACCGAATAAGATTTCCGTCTTTAATGTATGAACCGGCTTCAATAAGTCCTTTTCGGTTGTATTGAACGCTCTCGTGATGGTTTTCACCTTTCACGCAACGGCGTCCCATTGGCACCCTGTACTTGGTTTCTTTCGATAGTTTCTTTCCATTATTGGGAGGGGAAAGATAATCGTAATGGTATTCGTTGTGCAGTTTTCCGCCTTTGAATTCTTGCTTGACAAGGAGCAGCATGTCTCTTGAATACATGCTCACATAGCTGAGTGATTTGGACCCTTCTGGCTCAGTCTTGTGTTCTCCAGTGTAGTAGAACATCTTGAATCCTCCGTCATCTTCGGGGTGTTTGAAAGCCGTGAACGTACCATCAAGACTCTGAACGACTACTCTGGTACGCTTAACTGTTATAGTCACACCCTTTGTCTCGTCCCAAAGCTTTTTAACGTTGTCACGGCCGTGGAATAGAAAGAACATGAGGCCCATGTTTTGTGTTATTCTGGAATAGGTCCAGATCAAATTGAGGAGAAACACAACTGGGACACGGATGAAGGCTGGGCGATTTTTCATGTAGTAGTCGAACTCTCGCTGGAACTCCGGCTCCGCAATCATGGCTGTGACAAGGAATTTGACGATTACCCCGATAGTATTGAGGAAATATTGAACCCGCGACATCAAGTATGTTAATCCGGAAGGTAACTCTGTCTTAGGACTAAGGATAAACCCCGAGCTCTCTAAGCCCTTGTATATAGCTGCTTCTCCAACGCTCTGTTGTGCATGCTCGAAGATGCTAAGAGCTGTAGCAGATCCCAGATTACATCTTGCAACGTGGACATTTAGGTCGTCGGTATCAAACTTGCAGAGACTTTCTCGTAGCCATTGCCATTGTGAAGGTGTTACTTCACAAGATTGGCCGAGACAGCGCTTTACAAGAAGCTCGCGGATTTCTTTAGGAAGTCTGTCCCAATCCAGGTCAACTTGGAATCCAAGACACAACTGCCTAAGGAGTTCTTTCTTCGCCCATCTGGTAACGGCGTGTATATCTCGCTCTTCCTGGAGCTCACGGGCAATGCTCTCAGTAACACCACCAGTGACGAGGGATCCTGCAAGAACTGCATACTCATGAGGAATCTTTAATATGGCTTCTGCAGCAGCATGAAGAAGAGTTTCAGCAGCAACCTGGCAATTGCCAGTCACGTCAAGTCTCCTATCAAGCCCTCGTCCTGTGCCAATTTTGATGCTCAGATGCTCTTCTTTAGCACAGCTCAAACCCCGAATGCCCGGGCCAAGTTTCCCTTGCGGAACAAACTCAAGTGATATACTCCCTCTCTCCCAGTTTGTAATGGTCCAATTGATCAGCTTCTCCGCATTTGGGAATGCTTCATTTGTTATCGGCTCATTATGCCATGACAGCAGGATCGATTTTATTTCAACACCGGGATGAGTCTGTGGGTTCACTTCTAGGCGAGACTCGGCTGAAATGGAGGAAAGGTTCTCGTAAAAAGTCTGCAGTTCTTGTTGTGACCATTCCGGATCTGACCACGGGCTGGTATATGCATGAAACGATTTCCCAAGTTCGACAGGAGAGTCCACTTTCTTCGGCATGCCCATCTTCGCAGTCCACATGGTAAGTATGGCAACAGTCCATGTCGCGGAGGCAAGGCCAATGACACTGCCATATGGAAACTCGGGATGTGTAGTTTTCAGCGCAATTCCGACTGGAAGCCCTACAATCACTCCCGCAAACAGCGGTTTCAAAGCATGTGGTCCGGAGAAGATCTTTGTATATTGATACCACAGTAGACCAGTATAAGAGAGCACGTAAGTGAAAAACATTTTCATGGAATCTAGGGATGCCTGAAACGTCCAGATAAGGCTGGTGGTGACTGCCAGGCTCCATACATGCCACATGAGGAATTTGAAAAGTGTTTTCCAGTAAACCTCTCGTTTGATTCGGGTATCTCTTTTTTGTGCATCGCGGATATCCTTTGCAGAGCGAATGGCAACAGGAGGATGACGGCCGACGAGCTCGTGGAGGTGCTGAGCTTTGGCATCAATAAGGACGGCACCAATCAGGTAATATGCAAGTCCGAACCCAACTGCCATGCGCAAGGCGTTTGTCAGGCCTGCTGAATAACCAAGGAGGTCTCCGCCACAGAGTAGTTCAACCCATTTGTCGAGGAGAGCAATCAGGAAGTACAAAACACCGCATCCAATTTCTTTACCAGCTTGACGCCAATGTATGAATGCGTTATGGAGGCGTATCCCTTTCTGGGAATTTCGCAACACATCCAATGCGACCTTTGACTGAATATTCCATGATGAACTGAAAGGAATGGGTCGGGGCACATCAGCATATCTGCAGTACCAGTCAAGTAAGAAGTTAGTTGCTTCCCAATCTCTAGCAAGTTCGAAAACGAGCTTGTCAGAGGTAGGTTTAGAGAAGAAGCTCCTTTTGCGTTCAGCTAAGATATCTCGAAGCAAAGCCTCTCTTGAAAGTTTCAATGCAGCCGGATCGCTGATGCTGTCAAACACTTTCTCGTCATTTCCACCGTGGGTAGAGATGTACCACTTCCGGATCTCAGTATCATCGGTCTTGCGGATCTGCTGGTACCATGTAACCCACTTAGAGACTACAGACCTGAGGCCGAGAAGAAGGGTCCCAATGAAGGCGTAAAGGATGATGAGATAGACGAGGGTATCATGACCAGTGAATGTTGTGATAATAGGCGATAAAAACAGAATCGGGATAGCCGTGAGGATTATTTTTCTTCCTGACAAGAACGCGCTTCCCGGAAAGCTATAGCATGAAATAGAAGCAAACAGAGTTAGATATGCTGTCAGCGCGACCAAGTAAAGATAGAATACGATGCCAGAGAGCGGCCCTTTAACGCCGGATATGATGATGAACCCAATAAGGCCACCAGCAATAGTGAAGGCGATCCCGGCGATAAACCGAATCAAGATGAACATGTTCATCGCTGAAAATGCCATAGATATCAGATAATAAGAGCCTCCGCAAGAGATCCATGTTCCAATTGCACCTGACAAAAGAAGAGATATCATCAACGCAATGGTAGCACTTCTTTGCTCCTCAAGTGACATAAAGGCAGAAAGGTATAAACCGCGGCCAATTATGGTAAGGAGGAGGATGTCAATCAGAGCAGGAAGAGCAAAAACGCTGAGAAAAGTGAATCGTTGATATCCAGGCATTGGCTTGACCTTGTCGTCGGGGTTGACATCGATCTGAGCGCCAGCGTATGATGTTGCCAAGTCGGGGGCACCATTAATCCACAGAGGCGGTTGATGTTTATTGTAGTATGATCTGAAACGGTCAGATAACAGCCTACCAAAGACATTAGGTGAGACATCAAAGTAAGCTTCGCATCGGGACCCAAGGGCAAACGATTCAGCGAAGGCGGCAGCTTGATCAGCTTGGTTGTTGAAGAGAGGATTTCTGTCCGTTACTTCAGCGTATATCTCGTCGAATGCCAATTTTCTGGCCACACAAAACATAGACAAAGTCAGTATATCGGTGTAAGAATCGACATTGCCCTTATTGACAAGACCACTGATGGCCTTGGATATGCTGGCAAGATCATCTTCACGGCGCTCTCTCAGAATCTGGTTGAAGACGGAATCTGCCTCGTGAAAAAGTGCGAGCGAGCTTGAGAATGAAGGATAAATACAGCCTTGTTCCTGATACCAAGCGATTCTGGATCTGATTAAGGCCTCTGCTGTCACGCTTCCATCCAGATAGCCAGCGGTATTGAGTTCTTTAAGCTGAGATAAGAACGGAACATCTATAAGCTGTTGGCGAACATACGCACAAATATTCTCCGTTAACTCCTCTCTTGCATCCGTTAATGTTAAATGTTGCAATAGGAGAAGACGCTCTTCTGGTGTCAAGAGATCAACGTCTTGAACTAGACGACGAGAAAGCTGCGTATCTTCGACAAGGTCCTTGGAGAACCGGGCAAGAGCCATCTCTGCTTCGAAGCAGACATGACGAGGATAGCCCTTGGAAGATAAAAAGGTGTGTAGGACTGTTCCCGCCAACCCCTGAGCATTTTTAGAGACGAAAATTTCAATGCCATCGGGATCCATCTGGTACACAGCCCAGAAGCGGATCTCCCCGTTTTTGCGAAACCCAGAATCCAAGCCCAGATTGACACGCAGTAAATTGTTAGTTGCAAAGCTGGAGAGCTCTTTTATTGACGCGACCAGTTCAGGCGAATGCACCCAGTTTGACAACAAGAAATTCTCATGGAAACGTTTGAGCAATATTCCAATTTCCTGCAGTTTGCTTGAATCAATTGGATGCAACAGCCCTTGATACTTGAGCCGCTGTTGAGATTGAAGGATCTCCGAAAATGCGATGGGTGATGCGTCGGATCCCAGAGGAAAGCAACCAAGAGAAGTATATTCCACTCCAGATAATGATACTGACAGTGGATTACCCTTAGACTTTACCTGGCCCACCCACTTTGGAGGATCTTGGACTGTACTGCATGCCTCCTCCCTCTGTTGCGTTTCATATTCCCTGGAGGCTAGAACCTCTCTAAGTCGAGGAAATAAGGGTAGGAGGCTGTCCCAATCCGGCTGGTTCCTCAACTCCCGTGCTAGGTGCAAGTTCGATCGCCAAGTTTCATGGACTTTTATGATAGTTGCATCCTTTAACCATCCAAAGGCTGACAGAGGTTCAGACATCCTCACATTGAGGGCAGCATCGCTCAATGCGGACTCTCGCCCAACCCATGTGATGATGCTGTAGAAATTACACCACTGCATACCTCTGCGCAGCACAGCATTCGACAGAACAGCGTTATCATCAATGGTCTCCCAGGCCATAACCACGAAGTCTCTCAGACAGGCCTCTGAAACGAAGGCCTTGATAGTAGATTGAAGTTCGGTCATCTGGAAATAGTCTCTTTTCTCTCCGTTTGGTATGATGCTCGCATTCCTAATGACCAAGCCGGAGATTGCATTGCTTTCCAAAAGATTTCTATCCTGGAGAAACTTCGGGGGCCCAGTTTCGACATAAACCTTTAGTCCAAGCTTGCTGATAGTTTCGACCAGCATCCTAAAAGTTGGTTTGTTGAAAAACTCTTCCCATTGTGCTAACAGCAGGCCGTTGAAAGCTGTCCCCCGAAATACTCTTTCTAGCAGGCTTGCCACTTTGTCTATTGCCTCCAACGTCGAGTCTTGCTCCGAGATGATCCTGGTGAGATCAACCCTCGCCACGATTCGGGTTTGATGCGCTGCCCCAATGGCATCCTTGACTCCAGACTGGAAGGGATCGACTATTAGAATATCCCATTGGGACAGGAGTCGCAATTCCTGCTCTGTTGGTGGGATAGTGAAAGCACCAAGGTATACACCGAACGAAGTAGCTTTATCTGTAATCGAACGGTCGCTGGGAAATGCGGGTGTTCGGTTGGACAGCTCCACGAGGTGGCGAACGACATTAGGGGGTACACTTTCTCGCTTTGATCTCGTCTATCAAAGTCAGTAAGTCACATCTGGATGTACTGGCAATTATCACTTAGGATATAGCGTACTTTGTAATAATCATGTGATTTTTTAATTACAGCATATGAGATATACAAGCAGCCGACAGTCACAGCCGCTAGAATTATGCTAATAAAAACCTATCACTCATTAGTTTCTATAAAGACCTCAATGTCGTGAGACAAAACTGGACCTACAAATTGCCACCAGTGGTTCTTCATATGTTGCCAGCCGACAACTGTCACCGATAATATTTCCGCCATAGCGACTGAATATCGGAATTTCCATATACTTTAACGAAAGACTGCATTTGATAAACAAAATCAATTAAATAGAACCCCCACGTGTTTGGACGATGTGGGAAGAAAATAGATTCCGATTATGCCATACTCGTGTAGGTGTTGGGTCGCATGCAGAATATAGTGCGATATGCAAGATCTTGCTAGAAAGATATTAGAATTAACAGCGAGCGACAGTAAGATGCGAATTGGAATTGAAAGAAAATTAGAAGGTGAAAGCCATTGTACTATGCAAGAAGTTCCTTGGGCGCTCGGATCATGCAGAGAGAGTTCGAAGAGCAAAGCGCCGCGCAAAGTACAAAAATAGCGGGGCGGACTGCCATTCAGTTCCTCTGCGGTGGACATCCAACGAAACAGACGGGTGGACCCCAGCTTACGACCTGGAGAATTCAAATGCAGTATTATTAGTCGGGTTTCTCTATTTTGTCTGGCCATAGTTGGAGGGCTGACACGGTCTCCTGGACTGGCGTGGCTAGCTTGGGGGCAGCCAACAAAATGCCTCCAAAAAAGGAGTTTAGAGCCGGGACGGATTAGCGAAGGGGAAAAAGGCGCCAGAGGAGAAAGTGTACGATAACTTTCCTTTCCGACGTGCCTACTTGGTACATGCGTATCTTGCATGGTCAGTCAATCTCCGCCCCAATGCAATGGCGGACTAAGACATAATATCTAGCCCTTTCCTTCGCAGTAAGCTGCTGCATTCATCCTGCCAGGGAACTTTTTTTCATTTGGTATTATGCAGAGTTCCTGCTGTACTCTGGCAAGTCCTGTGACTGCATGCGTTGGGTTTGACATGTCAACACGAAGCGTGGCTGGTGAGAGACGGGACGTCGATGGCGTCTTCGCTCGGTTACGCTAATTGTCACACCAAGTCAATCCTGGTGATACGGGTAATACGACGAAGATACGTTTCCGGTATGGTAATACCAGTCTCTTGTAATATACAGTATCGTATATCGTATCATCCCACTCCTCACCTGACCCCTTCTCCTTCTCCTTCTCCGCCTGTTCTTCTCCAACTCCACTCCAAACGTTACTGAACTCTCCATACCTATTCCTCATCCATATCCTTTAGCACGGTGACGAGTTACCAAATAAGTATTGGTCGCCCCTTATTCCTAGAAACTCTCCTCAGAGTGGCTTTCCACATGGCGTCGCCCCCATCCAGCATCTGTCAGGAACGAAACTTAGTGACAAGTCATCCCAGGGATATTGATTTCAACCGCAAAGACCCATGCAGCTAGCAAAAATAGGCCTTGGCTAGACTAGTTATCCGAGGACGGGCAGACTATCTCCTCGCAGCTAAAAATGGTCGAGATCCTAGGCCTGTGCGATGCTCGAAAGGCACGATATCCCCGTCTTCTCCCCCCCGTCATCGTATTATGCAGGCCTTGGGTGACGCCCTAATGAGGCATGCTTCCCTCGGTATCATATCCGATCAGGCCATCCGTGTAGGATGTAAATTGGAAACGGCCAGATGGCTCAAGTGGCGCTGGTGTCTATACTATTTTCTGCAGCTCGGTCTTAATAACCCTCTGCGGTGTGCCTATCATATCACGAGGAGCATAACTCATCTTGTAAGACAATTCGCTTCTTGTTTCTCAATGCAGGCGGTTTTTGACCCCCGAAGCTGCAGCCACTTTCAGAGCTGATTTCTCCACATCTTCGGTCATAATTTCGGCTGCTTCAGATTTTCTTTTTTCTCCCCATGGTAGTCACCATTGACTGTAGTGTCTCTGACTTTAGCTGTATCCATTGGTTACTACCAACGAATTTGTGGGGATATAGTATGCATTTCACGTACAGGACTCCGGCGCGCTAACAGTGAAGCCCTCGCGACGACAAGACTCTAGGCGTAGACAGCTCTGAACCTTGGACTACAAATACAGGAGATATCACATCTTTTGACATCCGCAATGCAGTAGATTGCAGGGTCGTTGCAACCTTTCACTCGTTCAAGTCAAATTGTCTTTCGTTTAGATTCAGGCACAATTGCCTGTGAACCTATCCCACTATGTCCCTCTCTTCGTCTTTTTTCCCTCGCGCTTTAGCAAACTCGACTGCAGTCACTGCTTCCAACGCCTCTACAGCTGCTGTTACAAGCAGCTCAGTCTTGTCCACCGTATTGGTTCTGGCAAGAGATAGCACCTCTGCTTCGACGGCCACATCTGGTCTAAATGCCTATGGCATCCCATTTACTACTGTTCTCGTGCCCCAGGCGGGTGTTACACTTCCAGCTCTCAATGGTACTTCCGGAGGAAATTTCGGAGGTATCGTTGTCGCCTCGGAGGTCAGCTACGATTATGGCAACACAACCGGATGGCAGAGCGCCTTGACTACTGATCAGTGGAACCAACTTTACGCTTACCAATTGGAGTACGGCGTCCGAATGGTCCAGTATGATGTCTATCCAGGTCCAAATTATGGAGCTTCTGCCATCGACGGAGGATGCTGTAGTACTGGCCTCGAACAGGAGTTTTCGTTCACCGATATTAGCGACTTTCCGACTTCAGGCCTGCGAACTGGTGCCGGTGTCAGTACCGAAGGTCTATGGCATTACCCGGCGACGATCAGCAACACTACTAGCACCAAGGAAATAGCCCAGTTTGCCTCCAATTCCCAATATTCGAGTAATTCCACTGCTGCCGTCATCAATAACTTCGATGGTAGACAGCAGCTGGCGATTTTTAGCTCGCTCGACACGACTTGGAGTCCTACTTCCAACTATATTCAACATGCCTGGATTACCTGGATAACTCGTGGTCTCTATTCCGGATATCGTCGTGTAAATCTAAACACTCAGATCGATGATATGTTCCTCGAAACCGATATCTATTCGCCGAACGGAACCACTTTCCGCGTCCGCGTTGGCGATCTCGCCGCAACAGCTTCTTGGATTACCGATGTCAACGCAAAGCTAAACACTGGCAGCGAGTACTTCCCCGAAGTAGGCCACAACGGAAACGGCAACATCGAAGCTGCTGACGACACTACTAATGGCGATTCCGCTTGTAACGGAGGTGCCATTGAGTATGGCGACATCATTGACACACCTCTCGAGTTCAAAAAGCCACTCGGCACAGGAACCAACATGTGGCCTTCCACTCCTACCGTTTATGATTGGACTACAAGCTGTACCGACCTTGATACTCTGAAGGTCTGGTGGGCAACGGCCGAAAACCGTGACAAGTTTGCTCACATCTCGCATACATTCACGCATGAGGAGCAGGACAATGCCACATACTCGGACGTGTACAAGGAGATTTCATTCAACATTGCCTGGCTTAACCAGACTGGTATCTCTTCTGCATCACGCTTTACTCTGCATGGCATAATTCCCCCAGCCATCACTGGTCTACATAACGGTGATGCCCTACAGGCTTGGTACGATAATGGAGTTGTAAACTGTGTTGGTGACAACACCAGACCAGTGCTGCTGAACCAGGAGAATGATATGTGGCCTTACATCACTACTTACGACTCAGATGGGTTTGCTGGTATGCAAGTGAACCCACGCTGGGCTACTCGAATCTACTACAACTGCCACAGCGCAAATTGCACAACTGAAGAGTGGATCAACACTTCTGCAGGAAGTGGCGACTTCTATGACTTGATTGCGGTGGAAAAGCAGGACACCATGCGCCATCTGTTCGGCCTTCACCATGATCCTTACATGTTCCATCAAGCAAACTTGCGTCAGACCGATGTCGATGAGCTCACTATCAACGGAGTGACTGCTAAGTACTCCCTCTTCCAAGCATGGGTTGAGACCATGGTTCAGGAATTTGTGCGCCTTGCGGACTGGCCCGTCATCAGTCTGAAGCATCAAGATGTAAGTTTCTTAAACCCATTTATCTCCTAATACCCCAAGCTAAAATTTTACAGATGTCTGACACGTTCACTGCTCGTATGGGACGTGATGCCTGCGGCTATGGATTGACCTGGGCCTTTGACAACCAACAGATCACCGGTGTCACAATCACTGCCACCGGCAATACATGCAGCTATCCTATTCCTGTTACATTCCCTGTTGCCCCTACCAGCACACAGGGCTTCACCACTGAACAAGTTGGTAACGACCCCCTCACGGTCTGGGTACAGCTTTCCGGCAGTCCTGTGACCTTTACGCTTTCTACGCCCATCGCTTGGTAATGAAGCATGGATTGCTCCCATGTCAAATAAGGCGTCCATTGCAATCGATCTCTCTCTTCGTGAATGGACTAATTGTTTTGATTCTTCTGAACATTTTAATGTTTTTTCTTTATATATATAATTCAACGGTGATGACTACTCAGAAAAGAAAATATCTACGTGTAATTGGAGCAATGCAAATATACAAACTTACTTTCTTGCGGTGACACATGATCCTACCACGTTCATCATTTCTTTTTCTCGTCAATTACATGAAAGGAGGAAATAGATTCACCGAAAATAGTGA
This sequence comes from Paecilomyces dactylethromorphus, assembly GCA_029606265.1. Taxonomy (NCBI): domain Eukaryota; kingdom Fungi; phylum Ascomycota; class Eurotiomycetes; order Eurotiales; family Thermoascaceae; genus Paecilomyces; species Paecilomyces dactylethromorphus. The sequence continues at coordinate 1,438,658 of JAPVCE010000034.1, forward strand.
TCAAAGTCTGGTAGAATTAGCTAAGATTGAGTCCCAAACTTAGATGTGCGATTACAGATTTGCATTTAGTAACAGCCCTTCCAACCGAGAATCGTGATACTTGCAACGTTCGAAATCTTGCCAAAACGAACCTACTTGGAAATAGTGGCTGGCTATTTACGGAGTATACAATTCCTGGTTCTCCGTTTAACCCCGTATAAGGCGACGTGAAACTTGGATGCGGCGGTCTAAGGCAAACAATAGAGGCTCCACTTCTTCGGTTTAGCTCGAACGACGGGGCGTCGAACGAGATCCGATGGAGAAATCCCGGATCGACCGCACCTGAACTTGACTAGAGCAAACAATTTTAGCGTGCACAGACTCGAACTATGGAGCCTTATTTGTCCTGCCTTGTTTGTTTTTCTGCATATCCTCAAGGGGCTGACTGAGGTCTCCAGTTTTCTAATTAACTCAGCCCCCGGAATTATCGGAGATGGGTGTTAGGTGCATAAGGAAAAAAAATTTTTTTTCTTTGCCAACTCACCGTGCGTAAAGCGAGGCGCTCACATAAGGTGCATGCATGCAGATTTTTTATCACTTGCTTTCCCGTATTTCAAGACACTGCTAATTGTCTCCCCGCACTTTCGAGTCTTGGCTTCCCATGGAAATGAATTTTCGAGAACCTGGAATATGTGATACATAGGACTGTCATCCGTTGACCGTTCGAAAAAGGGGCAATTTTCCTAATCCTGTCCCCACGACTGATCCATGGTAATGCCTGTCCTATACGAATGACAAGCATTTGAGCTCAGATTACGTCCGTATAGCTGACAGGACGTAAAGGGGGGAGTAGAATCGGTTGCAGTTCTGGCCTTTGTCTTGAGGTCCCAATAAGAATCAGGTACTAAAGCATGTTTTCTCCGTGTCTTGGACTATGCAGCTTAAGCGTATTTTCGTCTATAATGCAAACTACAAGACACAAAGAATAGCCAAAGACTAGACCATCGTGTTCGCGTTGCGGCCCGAAAAAAGAAAAGACTGCCGGCATCAGAGGCCATTTTAGCGAGATCGTTGTTAGGGACGCCACGGAACATAAGGGAAAAAAAAAAAACTAAATAGAGCCTATATTTGCCTTGAAACCCGAGTGGCTTCTTGAAACAATAGTAGGTTATCTAAAGTTAGTTGACCCCTGCATGCTTGGATGATTGGCCCTGGTAAACTGTCTCTTTCTTTCCCGGTAATTTCAGGTAATCTAAAACGTTGTCTGTATGTAAGCGTAACGTAAGTATTAAGAGCGGTCTGTATCCGAGAACGTAAGGCAGTTTTAAACACTAACCAGCGGCGGCTGGGATCTTGTTCATAACGAATCCGCCAAGGATTTCTGTTTAGACTGATGAGACACCTCAAAATCTTGGAAGGCGCGATAATTATTGGTAGGGTTCCAGCGGTGCCGCCAGCACATCTGGCTTGGCATTGTATGTCGCCGGGATAGAAGAATACATGCTACCAAATCACTGAGTTTGAAGTTTATTTCGTGAGGCAGCGGCGTTCGTTAAGATGAAAGTCTAAATCGGATCTCTTGTGTTATTATTATTGGTAGGTATTCTAGGTAACGGCAGAGGTTTCTGTGTGAAACGTGCGAGAGTTTATGGCATCCATGGTCGTCTTATTATTAGCATATAGTGCCTGAAAAAAAAAAAAAA
>JAPVCE010000034.1:1445944-1523516 GCA_029606265.1 Paecilomyces dactylethromorphus
CCTGGCGCTTAGCAAGAACGGAAGCTATAAGTTTATTCTTATTCAGCAGGTTTTTTTGCTTGTCCAGCGCTCCGATGGCGTATTTGCATGGGTGCCCTTGGATGAAACAGGGGATAGTCAGGAACCGTTTCTTTTTTAAACATCGAACCAGATCGAGTTTCAACACCAGGGTTAGGGGGCCGTAATACAAAATACGAGTCGTATAACAAACGGTTATATTTCGGTGGATCGTTACCGGGTACGTAACAGCGCCAAGAGAACGCCAAGGGAACGCCAAGAGTATGGCGAAAAAAACCGGATGATTATTACCGTAATAGACTGCTTGGCGCGAACGCTTAGCCGGTGACAGATCGATGTGGCGGTCAATTTTCGTTTTTTTGTGATATATCCTCGTGGCTGAGGCTGTTGCAGGGAAAATGAAAGCAGGATTTCCGGAACCTTCGAGATCTTTGCCCGCTCCTACTAGAGAACTCAAATGGACTCTAACCCGCCGGCCGAACTCTCAGAGGATGCTCAAGCCAACAAAAAAGGCAGAGAAAGAAAAAAAAAAAATAGCTCGCAGTTGTGGAAGCTGATCTAGAAGCTCTTAAGTTTACTCCGTTGGTGGGGGAAGGGTCTGTGCCGATTGTAGTTGCCGAGGTTTAGTGAATAATAAGCACGATGAGCAAATAACTAGACCAATTACTACGAGCAATAGGTATCACAATTGCTGCTCAGGCCGCGTCGCATCATTAATCATGATGCCTAGCTGAAGCAGCACTTTCAGACAACAATCGATGTGTTTGAAGCAATCTTCCGCTTTGGAAAAGCTAAAATGACAAGCACATGGACAAAAGGTCCGAAGAATGGGGTCGCAATCTCGCATCATCTTTCTTTTCATGGCACCGCCCCGGAAGTGTCAAGAGCGGGTGTTCCTGACCAGAACCAAAAGTTGACGCTGTCCGGGTCAGGAACGCTCACTGCGGGCGTTCCAGAACACATGGTAACCCGTAATTCGAACAAGTTGTCGTCGGGGGCCTAATGCTGGAGGTTCGGCATTCGGGAGAGATCATCTATTCCGGGGAGTCGGCCAAACTTCATGTGGCTTGTACTAAGACGAACTCAATCTATCAGCCTTAAACTTACAGCCAGCCTCAGCCACTATTTTTCAGACGAAATCTGATTTTTCAATTCCGGTGGCTGCCGACGTGTAGATCGATCAGGATAATCCACCGAATAATTGGAGTAACTGCTACCATGGGTACAGAACTTGATAACGGCTTGTTGATGGGACAGCGGTACACAACGAATTTCTGGTCAGGTCCACACCTGTTGGGCTGTAGCCATGGTTTGTTTGAATCGAAATACTTCTAAAGAATTCTAGAAGGAGGTTGACACCAGATTGAGAGCTGAATTCGTATGTGGCTTAGGGAAATAAAAGCCAGTGGAAGAGACCGTTAAGTGACTTGAAAGTTATCGTTTCTGTCAGTATTACTCGTCTGGCATGACAGCATAGGATACACTGACGATCCTGAACGCCGTAGAATACATTGTAAGATACCTAGGAGACTCCGTGCGTATTCAACTTGACCAGGTTCGACATGGCATGGCCCCATGACCCGTACGAACCGTATTCAACCTAATATTCCTACAGTGCATATGTCCGTACTTCGGCCGGAACCAGTTGCTACCCCGTCTCTATTCTTTTCAAAATCATACATGGACAAGTGACAGGTTCAAAAGAATGGCTATGTCTTACTTCCCCCGATTTGTTCCCGAATCAAATACGATCAAACTCAGGGATGCAACTGCAACCACACTGGGCTGAGAGTATGTAGCCAGGATATGCCGTATTGCCTGACCAGCAATCATGAAGGTAAGCTTCTGATCCGTTCAGAAATGATACATTGGAAACTAGTAGATGCCGTCCAACACGTGGCATACCTCACTTCCAGACAAAGAAAACAATGCCTACCACATGCAGAAACTGGGGGATTGGGGAAATAACCTGGAGCCCAATGTTCGGTACATTGAGACAGGGCTGATCACGTTCCCGAAGTTGTCTGTTTCGAATACGAGGCTCTAGATGAACGTTGGTCCTTCCAACCTCTGGATTCGATGAAGTTGGTTGCGGTGTATATAGACTATTCCGCATTGAAGCCCTGGGTCGGCTTCCCGACCACCCGATCTGGAAAGCAGGTAAAGGAGATGGCGACATTTGAAGGTTTGTCACGATTTCCGACTGCATGATGGTATTCTACCCTTTGCAGCTCGAATATTCATGTTATACCATTCGTCGATTATTTGAAATCACTTCAAAGACTCGCTTTTAATCTGCTGCGTTGGCAGGTAAATAATAATCACATCATGCGATGCAACGTTTATGTCAACTAGCCATTGTTCTAGGCCCAAGTCACACAAATCATGCTCGCATCGTGAGACATGGGGCAATGCCAATATTCGCGAATAATCTTGGCACGTGTGAAATTCTTGAAATTTTTAATAAAAGAAATGTGTAAGTTGGCCACTTGGACCCTCGATCACTGGGTAATATTAGGAGGAGAATAGCCTCAATGGACATTCCTAGCTGCAGGATGGGAGGGAAGGAACCAACAACAGAGAGCACTTCGAATCATAACATAAGTACTACTGCATAATAATTAGTTAATGCTGCATTATTACCAGGAACTTCAGGCACTTCAGGCATTTCACTTGGCCCCTTTAACCGGACATGACTAAACATGCGCACCATTTAGGACGTCGCAGGCCCCGAGAGACGGGCAAAATTAGTTCGTTTTCTATATGGGCATGAGACGAACTACTAGTTTTCAACAAGGATCCAATGTGTGGAGAACAGTTCACGGCGCAAAGAGAGCTCTAGGCTAAGCCCCGCGAGACAAATTCTTCTGGTTTGCTCGTCACATACTAAGAGCAGAGGGTACGGATACGTAATATTACAGATGGTAATTATACCGTATCCCGTCTTACCGCACCACAACGTCAGCAATATTAAGCTATACCCAATACTAATTATAGTCAACCCCTAGTTCTTCTCTACAGGGACTTCTTGTTAAATCCTACGTAAGCGTCCAGGGGAGAGAAAAATCTGAGTTAAGGGGTGCATGAGACTAAGACTAGCGATTTCATCACATTCGCAATGGCTCTTGATGAACAAGAACTCTAGTTGTTTGATATATCCGAATTATCATCCGAACGATGTCGACATTTAAGGTCCGGGAACCTAAAAATATACAGGTTGGGCAGATTCTGACGGCCTGAGCTCATGGTTCCACAAGTTCGAATACCATTCACATAATATAATCAAATGACTAGGTGCAAGAAGCATCAACCCAGTTAGTATGTATGAAAGTATCAAAAGCTGCTGCACACGTTTTTTTCTCATGAACCATTCAAGCTGCCGCCAAATCCACAAACTCGCCCCACCTATCTCCGAAGCTAGCATAGTAATCCGTGCTTAGATGGGTCACAAAGATCTCATCGGCGACCTGGCGCAATTGCTTCACCAGACTGCGGAGATGGGAACCACGGACAGTGTCGGGAACGGAGTGGACCAATGCACAAAGCTGTGAGCGGTTGCTGTCTTGGATACTTTCGAACAATTTCGCACCATGGCGTTCGAGAAAAGTGTTGTAGGTTTCCTCGAATACGACGGTAGAATCTGCAGTCGAAAGGTACCGGGAGTCGGGAACGGCCCCGGGATTGTGGACAACCTGGAAGGCTAGGAGTTAGCCGTGTCCACGTTTCAGGAGACTTGGACAAGGGCAGGAGCCACTTCAGCATATGATGGTGTATTGTTAACTCCGCGCCAAGTGGAATAACATGAATAGCTCACGACGCCGCAAAGCCAAAGCAAGAGGCAATGAAGCGGTGAAAGTTGACAAGAATGAAGTATGAAATACACGAAGTCATATCCTAGTGGAGTAGAATACCTCAGATGGATCATACGCAAATAGAAAAAGAAAAGAAAGAAAGAAACGGAATACTGACGAAACGATCAGGCCCTAGGCTGTTGTTGCTCTTCACGAAGGTGGTAAGATTCTGCAGGTAAGCGAAAGTGTCGGCATCGTATTGCTGGGGTGTTTCGTCAAAGAATATGCCTTGGACAGCTATGTCTGGATTGCCACTCTCAGTCGGCCAACCAGCATAGGTCTGGATGTCTTTGCGGACTAAAGAAATGTTTCGTTTCGCATACGAAGTCGCAACATAGCCAAGAAGCCGCACGTTTTGCTGAGCAGCAAGCTTCGGTATCTCGCGAGTATAGTTCCCGTCAGGCAAAGGTCCGGGGCCGGGGCCACTGCCTGGATTGACCACGACCGTGAAATTGACGTCTGGGTGAGCGGTTATACTGTGGCGCTCAGCGTTGATTCAATGAGACACGGTCCAGGCTGCACATGGCGAGCTTGTTCTGCTATAGGTTGGGGGTAGAAAGTTTTGTTTGGACCGACAGAATACAGGGGTCAATGCCGAAAATAGAGAATTGGAACACAGGAAACATACACATCTTCCAGTGGAGTCCAGGCCCCTGGGGCTGGATAGACATAGAGCGGAACGAACACGGATGACTTTGGCCCCATGTTTTTCTTCCTTAGAGTAACCACGACAGCTGGAGGGATGACGACGGCGAGTATCGCAATAAAAATGAAAAGTCCCAGTATGACTCGAGAGAGTCTAGACTTGAGAAAGCCGCGGCTCACGTGTTTCGCACTGGCCATTTTTGGTAACGGAGGTGTGGCACCTTAGTTCGTCTCGAAAGGAAGACTATATTGAAAATAGATTGAAGCCAGCGTTCCTCGCGTCCACAAACACAGCAATGTTCGGATAGATTGGGGGGGCTAATAAATAAGCGCCCAGGATCGGACCACCGAACAGGGCCCCAAAATGGAGCGGGGCGGATTTGAGTTGTGCTTGGGACCGGCATGCTGTTGTTTTCTCGGGCCTCCCTCGAACGCTGCTTGTCTTAGGTATCGGACTTGGCAAACTGCGGTCACACCTGCGGGCGGTTCCCACCATACTTCCTCCTATGAAAAACGGAAGCCACTGCGACGCTCTAGCTAGCCGCACGGCAGCGGCTAGCCAAAGGGGTAATTTCTTGCTGCAAGATCACGCAGTGAAATATGACGTCGGGTCCTAGATCTAGAAATCATTGCAAGATCCATGGGTGTCGGGTTTCAGTATAAAACTTACACGATCCTGTCTCGGTCAACATTGATAAATCGGCCTTTCCACCCACTATCTTCCTTCCTATCGTTATCAAAGTCCCTTCTCTTTTTTTCTTAGCCATAGTCGGTTTTTCTTCTGTCTCCCTCATCTGTAGTCATGTCCACAGTCATGGACAGTCCAAGGCAATCCGACGCGAGCTCTCCTCTAGGGGTGTCGTCGCCGATCGATCTAGATACCCCAGCAACTGAGATTTCAGCATTGTTCGATGACAATCTTGATAATCTGCTTCTGAACTTCCCTGTGCTCGATCAATATATTCTCGTGACTGGGGGTCTGGGGTTCATTGGCAGTCACACAACCTTGGAGTTGCTCAAGACCGGTTATGGTGTTATAGTTATCGATGATCTTAGCAATTCATATCAGGACGTGTTCGACCGCATCCAGCAATTAGCATCCAAATTCCACGATGAGAATGGCACTAAGGTGCCCGCATTGAAGCTGCACAATCATGATTACCGGGATACAGCTGCTCTGCGGGAACTTCTCGATCAATATCGGCTACCATCTCGCTGGGGCTCTCCCAAATCAAAAGTTGCAGGTGTCATCCATTTCGCCGCGCATAAAGCCGTCGAAGAGAGTATCAGGAACCCTCTGAAATACTATGCGAACAACGTAAGCGGCCTCATAGACTTTGCTGGGACGCTCGGCGAATACGGCATCAAGACATTCATCTTCTCCTCCTCGGCAACTGTGTATGGTACGCTCGCAAACTCCGGTGTTCCGCTCAAAGAAGAGCTTTGCGTCCACAAACATGAAACCTTCAGGGATGAAGATGGGAATGAAAACTCTGTGCAACCAGGTTGCACTGGCATCACCAACCCTTATGGACGAACAAAGTGGATGTGCGAAGCGATCCTAGCCGACCTAGCGTATTCCGACCCGGAATGGACTATTGTCGCTCTTCGCTACTTCAATCCCATCGGATGCGACCAGTCAGGCTTGTTGGGTGAGGATCCACGAGGAATACCCACAAATCTCCTCCCTGTCGTCGTCAAGGTCATGATGGGACAGTCACCTGAGCTGAAAATGTTCGGAACAGACTGGGACACAGAAGATGGCACAGCCATTCGAGACTTTATTCATGTCACCGATCTCGCACGAGGACACATCGCAGCTCTCAATGCTGCTAATGAGGGGGGAATGTGCGAGAATTTCCGCACGTTTAACCTCGGTACCGGGCGGGGACACAGCGTTCTTGAAGTGGTCAATGCCATGGAGAGTGTCTCTTCAAAGAAGATCCCGAGAAGAGGTGCGGAACGTCGCCAGGGAGATGTCGGATCATGTGTTGCGGCAGCTTCAAGATCGCACCAAGAGCTGTCGTGGAAGACAGAGAAAACAATAGTTGACGCTTGCAGAGATATATGCAATTTCCTGGAGGTTAGCGGCTTGTCCTCGTAGCGGGAGCACTTCTAATCATTGCATCATACTCCATTTTCTGGCCGTGTCTATGTTTCTTTTTGTTTTAAGAAAACTTCATTCACCTTTTTTGTTTCTTTTCGCATGGGATTTGGAATTCTCTTTTCATTTTAGGCGAGTATGGTCGCCAACACTGACGGAATAATGATTGGGATGAACGGAGATGGCTTTTGAGAAGTAACAGGAGATTTTTGATACATTAATGTAAAAAGCATATCAGTAATATTAGTCAATTTGATGAGTATCGCTTCGCATTCATATTTGAGCAAGTCTGTCGAGTTAGTCGAGCAACGAGTTAACCGATGTGGGGGTAGTAAAGATAGTGATTCATTTGTGTTGTGCTGCGCTGCATCATTAGAGCGGTTAATGTATTATCAACGCCTCCATTATCATAGAGCTTCAAGTATTGTGTACTCAAACATAAAGACCTCACTAAAGGGGAGCGATGATTGCTTCCAAGACTTATGAACGATGTTGAAGAAAGAGCGGAATCCGAGGATAAGAATATCTCGGGGAGATAAGAGCTCCACGTGATCGCCGGTCTGCGGTCGACAACTCTGCTCAAGCTTATCGTCAACTATCGCAATCAACCTATTGACTTCCTGGTTTGTCACATCATCGCGTTTTGAGCTCACACAAATTCTAGTTAAAGTAGTTAAATCGACAGCCATTCTTTAAATATTTGAGGAAACTTCCACCTATTATCAGTCATTTTACCGTGAAGAGCTCTTTCTTTAACTCAACTCTAAGAGATAGTTAATATGTCCAACAAAACTCTAGTGCTACAGTAATATTGCGTCTCAACCCGTAACATGCAACGCCCTATATTTCTCCTTGAAACATCTCAAAAAAGATTTTCGCCTGCTAAACATCCATGCGAAAGCAGCCCCCAAAAATGGATACAAAGATTAAGCATCATATCACATACGTTACGTCGGCGCAGAACATCTCCGACGCAATATAACTCGGCTAACAAGGGGGGTGAAAGATATTATATCATCTGTGCCACCCAAAACATTAGAAGATAGACGCAAAACGCTTTAACAAGCGACGCGATACACTGTCCGGACTCGGGTTTGAGGTCCGGTGCCATTCCCCATTGAAGGCATTGATAAGCCAGTAAGAGAGACCTGATCAAATCAGCATTGACTTCCGAGAATATATTTCAATATTATAGTACTTACGGTCATAGACCATTCTGTGAGCATTGTGGAAATATATACTATGGTCCGAATCCGGGTACACGTGCACATCATAGTTCTCCACGCCAGCTAAGTCGAGCTTATCGATCAACGCAAGCGAATTTTGGAAATGAACATTGTCGTCGGCGACACCGTGGATTACGAGAAAACGGACAGTGTGTTGCAACGCGGGCATCTCAGAGATGGAGGCGTTATCATAGCCCGAGGGGTTATGCTGGGGTGTATGCATATATCGCTCGGTGTAAATAGAATCTAGAGCATGTTAAAAACAGCGCGCACATAAATAGCATGCAACGTACCATAAAAGCGCCAGTCTGTGACTGGTGCTACAGCCATGCCGTACTGGAAAGTCCTACCAGCATCTTGCTCGAGGGTTTTCAAGGTCATGAAGCCACCATAGCTCCAACCCCAGATAGCAATACGTGTCTCATCTACGTATGCTCTCGCAGCCCATATCTTAGCTGTTTCGATCTGATCCCTAGCTTCGTAATAACCTAAGTTTCCACGAACGATGCACCTGGCCTTTCTCCCAATGAAGCCAGTCCCGCGGCCGTCAACAGTGACGACAATATATCCCAAACTTGATGCGAGATATGATTGAAAGTCGACGCTGAACGTCCGATCAACTGTCTGCGAACCAGGCCCTCCATAGAGATAAAAGAGCACAGGATATTTCTTGGTTGGATTGAAGTGAGGAGGACGTCGTTCAACGACCTGTAATGTGTAACCGTCGATTGTGACATTCTGGTAGATCTCAACTGGAAGAGCGTGTTCTTTGACCATCCGGGCCAATCCTTTATTCTCTTCTATCACTTCCGTATACGAGATATCGTTACTCGGAGTACTCTTCACAGCCTGCCATGGAATTGAAGGTCCTTTGTAGGTAAGCAAGACGTAGCTACCACCTATCGAAAAAGAGGCACCATAATACGCCGTCTCGGAGGTGTTCGTTATTGGTTGCAGGTCAGATCCGTCCAGCTTGACACTGTATACGTGGCGCTGAGTAGGGCCCTCCTTGGTCGCAATGAAATAGACAAGGTCATTCTTAAGGTCAACCGCAGATGGTGCACTCACGACTTCCCATTCCCCTGAAGTGAGTAGAATAGGAGTCGGGTTATCCAGTGGGGTGAAATAGGCCAAATGATCATATCCTTCATGGGGAACCGTATCAATATATCCATCATCAGGCCTTCCCTTATCAGGGGCCGCTGGAATATACCTCGTGGACTGAGATGGCTCCACCCACCCACCATCAAGTCCAGCAATATCGTCAGATCTGACAACTCTCCCTGTTCTCGAAGCAGTGTCTACCACGATAACTTTCAGTACGTCGCTCTCACGGTTAGTCTCTCTCACGAGAACCTTCTCCTTGGCCGCCCACAACACCTCAATGATCAGACGATCATCGTCCTTGAAATCCTGCTGCACGTCAACAGAGAAAACCTCGCCTTTCTCTACGTCGTAGAATTGCAGATTGACGACCGGGTTAGGAGAGCCAGCCTTGGGATATTTAATATCCCTAATTTCAGGATAATTCTCGAGTCCCGGAACCGGTGTCTTCCCAGATGGCCTGGACATGAAATACTGTACAGGGTACTCAGGAACGGTGGATTCGTCAGTGCGAAGAAAAGCGATATACTTTCCATCCTCTGCCCACCAGGTAACACTGTTTCCCGAGAAAACCTCCTCCTCATATACCCAGTCAGGTATTCCGTAGAATAGGTTCTTGCCACCATCCGTGGTGATAGGGATTACCTTACCAGACGACAGTTTGCGCAAGTACATATTATTGTCTCTTGTGAAAACGACAGCATCAGATCGTGGAGACCAGGATGCGAGCTGCACGCGTGCATCGGGATCTTTGGGATCCAGCGGCTGAGCTGTTTGAGTCTCAACGTCAAACACCCAGTATCTCCCGGTGAAGGAATGACGCCAGTTCTTATGCTCATCCGACATCACCAGCACACTCTTCAGGTCAGGACTAGGCCAAACCCTGCTAGGAGTGATAATCTGTCCATTGACATGCACAGAAGAACTATTCATGAGTACTCTCGTCTGTTTATGCTCCGCTCCATCTTCGCGATCCCTTACATCTTCGACACGAAGATATCCTTGCTCATTGTTTCCTCCTGTCTCAAGAAGCAATCCGTCTTCACCATTGGGACCTGCAATCCACGAAATTGCATGAGACTGCGGATACCATTGTCCCGTCAAGACTTGGTCAAGTGTGACTGGCTTCCCATAATTTGTTGTCGATCCCGAATCAGCACTATTAACAGACTCCGTTGCAGCATTTCCTGTCCGCCTCTGCCCGAGAAATAAGAAGAAAGACAGCACCCAGCCTCCCACAAACAGTATTCCAAGAATCCAGAAGATCCGACGCGTCTTGCTGCCAGTAGCCTTTCGGCCTGCACTAGGCAGGAACGCAGCATTGACCTCCGATTCACCTTCTTCCAAGTCACGGTATCTCCCATGCTCCGACGTCTTTCTTAGATTTTGCAAAGAGCCATTCTCATCCTCGAAGAATACAGATGCATCCGATGACGACTCCGAGTCAGAATCCTGCGACGCTGAGGAGCCCGATCGCTGCGCGAGAGGAACAGACTCCTCATGCTCGCCCCTCCTGGCCATGCCGCTGAGACTAATTCACTCCGCCGTGTCTCAATGGGAAGCGAACAGCGAAAAGATCGACGGTTTCATAGGGGACGGAGCAACGACGGAGACAGCTAGGTGCCAGTAGTAGGGGAGCGCGGGCCAGTCGATCAATGGAATCGAGTATATTTCCTGAAGAACCTGTCTTCGTGTTTGTACAATAATTCTCTAGACATCAAAACATTCTCAATAATGAGTAAATTAGCCTCTAGGAGGACGAAGAGTGTATGCTATGCGACCCCTTACGTTGAAGTTCGTCTGACGCGCAAGCTCGGATGTCTTGGCGTCGGTATTGCGAGATTCAGCCGCGGATTTCATAAGCGCCTTAGCGACGTGACCTTCATTTAGAACGCGGTTATTTCTATTGAAATAATGTTATTCTTGATGTGGATAGATATATTTCATAGCGGGAAGATTATGTCGATTCCAAATGCATGGAATGCTTGTAGCCCATTCTTTCATTCTTTATTTATTTATGAATTTATAGCATGTTAGGTATACTTACATGTTCCCGCGAGGATGCCAAGCAAGAACATAACTACCAACAGTCAACCTTCATACGCATCTCAAAGATCCTAGAAGCGTCTTAAAGGAAGAGTAATTACTTACTGCGGATCATGAGGTCGAAGATGATTCATGAAATGGTAATTTTCAGTAGTCTACATGTTCCTAGAAGCTCTACCAGGGCGGGACTTCAGTAGCCTCGGAGGCGTGAATGTTTAGAAACTCAAGATGTGATATTAAAAATGATTGGCATGATTTCTCGTTGTATCTATTTGCAACATTTTTTTCTTTTCATCCCAGCTCCGATTTCATGCCATCATCGAGAGTCCAGAATACCCCTCTTTTTTAACATGCATCACTTACATTACCTTGACAAAGCGATATCATCGATTCTCAGAATCATTTTCACTGTCTCTGCTGCGAGCTCAATAGCGCTCGTGCTTACTAGCAGAGGCTGAAGAACTCTCTCCTCTGTGATGTTGTCCTTGACACCGCCGCTCCGGATGCTAACACCGGCATTGTGTTCGCCCTGGGCATGGCGGTGGCGTAAGTCAGTCACGACCTTAATCGAGTTAAGTCCAGCATTCTCAGCCAAAGTGGTCGGGATAACTTCCATAGCTTCCGCAAAAGCCTTCCAACAAATAGCTTCCGTCCCACTGAGCTCACGAGCACGCATGCTTAGACGGTGGGCGACTTCAATTTCTGGAGCACCACCTCCAGCAATCAAGGCGCGTTTCTTAACCAAGCATCTAATAACACAAAGGGCATCATGGAGAGAGCGGTCCGCCTCATCCAAGATCAGATTGTTGGCACCACGAGCGACAATTGAGACAGTCTGGTTGGGCGTGGTGGCGGGAGTCTTGATGCCAGTGATCTTGACATAGCGTGCGCCAGAAGACTGGACCTCCTCAACAAGGTCGGCGGTGCCTAATTTGTCCTCCGTAAAAGAGTCGATGTTCGCAATAGGCTTGCAACCGAGACTCTTGCAGATAAACTCAACCTCGTCACGCTCGATGTCCTTAACGGCGAGGATTTTGAGACGAGAAAGGAAGTGGAGCGATAGATCATTAACTGCATCACGGAGAATCGATTTCTGGATAAGCAAGACATTGCACTTTGTCTTCTGAATCTTCTTCACCATGTTGAGAAGATATTGACGCTCCTCCTTCAAAATCTTATCCATCTGTCGGTAATCGTTGACAACGATCTGGTTCTCCATCTGCACATTGTTAGTATAGAACTCTGAAGGAGTCGGGAAATTAGCATACATCAGGCTTCGGCGGACTGAGTTGGAATTGAATGAGACCTATCCGCGCCTTCTCAATTCTCGTAGGCCCTCCACCGCTCTTGATAACTGGCTGATTCAAAACCAGGCCATCAATCATTTCGCTGTCTTCGATGGTACCTCCGACCTTCTTGACAATTCGGATATTCCGTAGGTCCACGTTTTCTGCAGTCTTAGGATCAATAACTTTCAATACGGAGTCGACCGCCATTGGGCCAAGAAGGCCCGAGTGCTGTGATACGATTTTCGAGGAAAGAGAAGTGGAGGCGGCTTGGAGGAGGGTCGCACGGTCGGTGAGGTTAATGGGAATCGACATTCCGTGGAGGATCTCAACCGCTGCGGCAGCTGCTCTTTGGAAAGATTCCGAAATGATCGTAGGATGGATGCCTGAAAGATGTCAGCGTCTAATGAGGAGGCGCTCAGCTATGGATGACATACCCTTGCCCAGCAAGCGCTCAGCTGCACCGAGCAAACTGCCTGCAATAACAACGACAGAGGTGGTTCCATCACCTGCTTCCACATCCTGAGCTGCACTGAGGTCAACCAGCATCTTGGCTGCAGGATGCATGACGCTCATAGATTTCAACATAGTATTTCCATCGTTGGTCTGATCTAATCAGTATGAGAGTATCGTATGACCAATGGGTGAGAACGTACAATTATGGTGTTGCCCTTGCCAGTTTGAATCTGCATCGAATTAGTTGGCAATAATATTTCAAATCTGGAACCTCATCTCACCATTTTGTCCATGCCTCGTGGTCCCAGCGACTGTGTTCAATTAGCCCCTCACTTCAAAGCTGCTATTGCGGAGTAGTATATACCGTTCTTATAGCATCAGCGACGGCTGATATATGTTAGCAACAGCACGAATAACATATTTTGACTCCCAGGATCGATGCGTACCTCTGGCTGCCATGATATTGGCAGTTCGGACAGCCATAGGCTTTTCCTTATCCTGCGAGTGATCAGACTCCACTCTCACGCACACCTGACACAAACTCATCTTGACAAACCTTGAAGGCATTATTGCCAGCATTTCCTGGTGCTACTGCCGTAGCCATATTTCCCACAGTAACCTGTATGACCTCAAGGAAAGAAAAATAAAAAGGCGGGGTTCTGAGGGGAAGAGCTCGAAAGTCCGGAGGCGGCTCTTTGGAATTTCGCGAACTTGCTCGTTCTCGCGGGCGTAGGATGCTTGGCATCGCTAGCGCCCGTCACGGAGCTCGACGTACTCACTCGGTAGCCTGAGTAGCTACAGCTTGATCACCAACACATCACACTATCCCTTCCAAACTCACCCTTCGCGACTCTGCTTTAGACGACCTGCTCTGGTTACTTTATCCCGACTAATTGTCTCTTCTTCTATCTCTGTTATTCCAACCCTTCGTGCAACGCCGGCGTCGCCACCATGCCCAGCGCCACGGGTGCCGACTGGGAGAAGTATCGCAAGACCTTTGCGGACGATGAAGAACCAGAGAAGAAGATCACACCTCTTACTGATGAGTACGTCCATTGTGATTCTGAGTTTTCGCATATTGCTGACGCTGCACAGTGATATCCAAGTACTGAAGACATACGGCGCGGCTCCTTATGCCGCAGCTTTGAAGAAGCTTGAGAAACAGATCAAAGAGAAGCAAGCGAGCGTGAATGACAAGATTGGAGTCAAGGTAATTACGATAGATTACGATTTCTTATAATAAATCTGACCCTTCTAGGAATCCGACACTGGTCTTGCACCGCCTCATCTATGGGATGTTGCTGCGGACAGACAACGCATGCAAGAAGAACAACCATTACAGGTTGCACGCTGTACCAAGATTATCCAGGATGAGAAAGATCCGGATAAGAGCAAATATGTCATCAACGTCAAGCAGATCGCCAAGTTCGTTGTCAACCTTGGGGAGAGGGTCAGCCCAACGGACATTGAGGAAGGCATGAGAGTTGGGTAAGAAGGCCCCTTGGATCTGCTACCGCTAGTTATGCTAAGCACTCGTTATATTAGTGTCGATCGAAACAAATACCAGATCCTGTTGCCCTTACCTCCTAAGATCGACCCTAGCGTAACGATGATGACCGTTGAGGACAAGCCGGATGTGACATACGGAGATATTGGAGGATCCAAGGAACAGATCGAGAAGCTACGGGAAGTAGTCGAAATGCCGCTGCTTTCTCCAGAGAGATTCGTCAACCTGGGTATTGACCCGCCGAAGGGTGCTCTGCTCTATGGGCCTCCTGGTACGGGTAAGACGCTGTGCGCCCGAGCTGTTGCCAACAGGACAGATGCCACCTTTATCCGTGTCATCGGTAGTGAGCTGGTGCAGAAATATGTCGGTGAGGGTGCGAGAATGGTTCGAGAGCTCTTCGAGATGGCGCGGACAAAGAAGGCCTGCATCATTTTCTTCGACGAGATCGATGCGATCGGAGGTGCCCGATTTGACGACGGTGCAGGTGGTGATAACGAAGTGCAGCGCACTATGCTGGAACTTATTACTCAACTGGATGGATTCGATTCGCGAGGTAACATCAAGGTCATGTTCGCGACGAACCGACCATCGACCTTGGATCCGGCCTTGATGCGTCCTGGGCGAATCGACCGCAAGATTGAGTTCTCCCTCCCTGATATGGAGGGACGAGCAAACATCCTGCGGATTCACGCTAAGAGTATGTCAGTGGAGCGGGACATTCGATGGGAACTGATTTCGCGGCTCTGCCCTAACTCAACCGGAGCAGAACTGCGCAGCGTGGCTACGGAGGCTGGTATGTTTGCTATCCGTGCGCGCCGGAAGGTCGCAACAGAGAAGGACTTCTTGGCGGCTGTGGACAAGGTGATCAAGGGCAACCTGAAGTTCAACTCGACGGCAACGTACATGCAGTATAACTAGACCATGCATTTGTCATTTCCTTGTTTGCATCTTCGGTTGGTTGGCGTGGGTACGCGGGATGTACGACGATATAATAAGCGTATGCTTCCGTCTATGAATGAACCTTTGCTCCACTAGTGGCTGTCCCTGTGCTAGTATGTGTAGAATCCAGCACTGCAGACTATATCGCCGTGACTACTATTGAATACCAAGTACATCTATAGGCTAAACAATCGCTAAGTAGTTAGTACTATGCCGGGATAAATTTACTCCAGCTGCCAGAGCATCAGGTGATTGCAACCCGATGATATCCATGCAGAAGGCGGTGTATCTCAGAAACGACTACTAGCTGCTCGATATACCCTTGTAACCATACCATATAGGCAGTACATTATTATTCAACCATCCGAGAGGCATGTCGGGCTATAATTCCTACTCTGTCGCATGGACTTTGAACGAATTACCGTCTATCCGCATTGGTCTTCCTTCTTTGCCGGCAAAGCGAACAACCCGCACGTGCCTCGTCGCTTTCAGCCAACCAGGGCATCCCGGCTGTCCGGGAGGATTACCTCTGCGCCAACGCTGATTGGTCTGTTCGGCGTCCGGACGAGCTCGTCGGCAACAGATGGAAGACTCCGGTTGGCTTATGTAAGGCGTTTGTCGGCTGTCGTTCGCTCTCGTTCTCTCCAGACCCAGAGACCGAGAAGAAAGTCCAGCTCCCAAAGAGACGCCAATCCTGCGCTCTCCCTCTCCTCTCCTCAACCACGCCATCTCACGTCCTTTTCCTTTCAGTTGTGTCTCTGGTTTGGCCCCGAGCTGCTGCTCTCATCCATACATCATGAGCTCCCTGAGCTTGAGGAGCCTGGCTCCCGGATTTAAGGTCAGTTCCCGTTGCCCTTTCGTCATGCTAGGCAAAGACCCCTCTGCCGGCTGTTGGTCGTACGACTGTATACTAACGCATTTTTCCTCGTAGATCTCTCGTGCTCTGAGAGATCAGAGACGTCTGTTTTCTTCTACTCGTCCCGCAGGTACGCATCAAGGCGGAAATTTGCTTCCGAAGACCCTAGACTGACCGATCGTCCGCCAGCCCGGATATTTGCAAACCAGCCGCTGCGCGCAAAAGAGGCCGAGGGGCCCATTGCGTCGAAGTACCCCATCATTGTATGATTCCATGCGATCAATTGACTATTGCGACTGAAAACTGATCGGTTTAGGACCACGAATACGATGCTGTCGTCATTGGCGCTGGCGGTGCCGGTTTGCGCGCTGCCTTCGGTCTGGCCGAGGCTGGCTTCAACACTGCGTGTATCTCTAAGCTCTTCCCAACCAGAAGTCACACTGTCGCAGCTCAGGGAGGTATCAATGCTGCTCTTGGAAAGTGCGTGTGCTCCTGATTCATTTTTGACCCCTCGATCGCCCGCATGGGACGGATCAGCTAATATCTGCTCTCTAGCATGCACCCGGATGACTGGAGATGGCACATGTACGATACCGTGAAGGGATCTGACTGGCTGGGTGACCAAGATGCCATTCACTACATGACCCGCGAGGCTCCGGAAAGTGTCCGCGAACTTGAGGGTTATGGTTGTCCTTTCTCTCGTACCGAGGATGGACGTATTTACCAGCGTGCTTTCGGTGGTCAGTCGCAGAAATTTGGCAAGGGTGGCCAGGCCTACCGAACCTGTGCTGCTGCTGATCGTACCGGACACGCTCTCCTTCACACTCTCTACGGCCAGTCTCTCCGTCACAACACTACCTACTTCATCGAATACTTCGCTCTGGATCTCTTGATGGAGGACGGTGTCTGCAGGGGTGTTATTGCCTACAACCAGGAGGACGGTACCCTCCACCGCTTCAAGGCGCATCACACTGTCATCGCCACTGGTGGTTACGGACGTGCCTACTTCAGCTGTACCTCTGCCCACACGTGTACTGGAGACGGTATGGCTATGGTCTCCCGTGCTGGTCTGCCTCTCCAGGATCTTGAGTTCGTTCAATTCCACCCGACTGGTATCTACGGTGCTGGATGTCTGATTACTGAGGGTTCCCGTGGTGAGGGTGGTTATTTGCTGAACTCGGAGGGTGAGCGTTTCATGGAGCGTTATGCCCCTACTGCTAAGGATCTGGCCTCCCGTGACGTCGTTGCGCGAGCTATGACCATGGAAATCCGCGAGGGCCGTGGTGTTGGTCCGGAGAAGGACCACATCTACCTGCAGCTGAGCCACCTTCCCGCTTCGCTCCTGCACGAGCGTCTCCCAGGTATCTCCGAGACCGCTGCCATCTTCGCCGGTGTTGATGTCACCAAGCAGCCCATCCCCGTGTTGCCCACCGTCCACTACAACATGGGTGGTATTCCTACTCGTTACACAGGTGAGGTGTTGACTCAAGATGAGAACGGCAACGACAAGGTCGTCCCCGGTCTGTTCGCCTGTGGTGAAGCTGCCTGTGTCTCTGTTCACGGTGCTAATCGCTTGGGAGCCAACTCTCTGCTCGACTTGATCGTCTTCGGCCGTGCTGTCGCCCACCGTGTCCAGGAGATCTCCACTCCTAACACGCCTCATAAAGAGTTCGCCGCGGATGCTGGAGCACAGGCGATCGCTGATCTCGACTGGGCCCGCACTTCGGACGGCCCCAAGTCAACATTCGAGGTCCGTAACGCCATGCAAAGGACCATGCAGACCGATGTTAGCGTCTTCCGTATGCAGGAGAGCTTGGATCAGGGTGTCAAGAGGATCAACGAGGTTGACCAGACGTACACCCACGTCGGTATCAAGGATCGCAGCATGATCTGGAACACTGACCTTACCGAGACTATCGAGCTCAGGAATCTTTTGACTTGCGCGTAAGTGACATTCTCACATATTTTTTTTCCTGGAAGCCAATGCTGACATTATCAAGTACGCAAACTGCCTATGCCGCCGCCAACCGCAAAGAGTCCCGTGGTGCTCACGCCCGTGAGGACTTCCCCGAGCGTGACGACAAGCACTGGATGAAGCACACCCTGACCTACCAGAGGACTCCTCAGGGCCCGATCCACTTGACTTATCGTGCCGTTCAGGACCAGACCCTGGATGAGAACGAGTGCCACCATGTTCCTCCGTTCAAGCGTGTATACTAGACGTGGCACACACCGGGTATATTAAGTGTGCGTCGTTGGTGGAGTATTGGAGGGAGCCATGGATGTCTTTCTGCCTTCCGGGGAACTGGAGGTTGGCGTTGTGACGTCGGGCGGTAATATGATATCGGCGAACTGTCGTGCCGCCGTCTCTATTACGATGAGCCCAGCAGTGCCGAGCTCAGCCGGCTAATCTGCAATGAAAACGGGGAAGAAAAGAGGGGAGGGAAACTCCGCATCTCCAATTTCTGGGCGTGTCGTATATAACCACATGTAGGTTTAACCGAGTTCTATGTACTCACGTTAGCTGTCGTCTCTTTACTGTTAGTTTATCTTATACAGCGGGATTTTCTTTTTTGTTTGCCTGTTGTACCCGTGTCGACGTTAACCCAAGGTTGTTCTAGAACCTTGGGCGATTATAGCAGCGTACTGTAATGAACCTCATCCATTGCTCTCGAACGGGGATGGATAAGGTTCAGAAAAACTTCCAAGAATCAACCTGAATTAATATAATCATTAGCTTTATCTCCGTACCTCAATTTCCCTTTACACGGGTCTCCCATGTAGTCGAGTGTAACCCCACGTTTGATGGTGGGGACTTTCGTGCTGATGTCTCTTTGTGTATGTCAAAAGGTGGTGCGTCTAGGGAGCTGGCCGCAAAAGGAAATCGCAGCAGCCGTCTTTTTCTATATCTGGATTGACAGCCTTGCTGCGTGGGCTGCCTTAGATTAAGCGAATATCCGGGCAGCTAAGCCATCTGTAGCCAGAGAGAGGACAGCATAAGCGCAACTTGCGAGCTCTGCTCCAAAAATGATCAGATCTGTACTGCAGCAATAATTTGTCCGTATGCACCACGGAGGTGCTAACCCTTGCTGCGCCGCAACTTTCTGCTCCTTGGCTTGTCAGGATTTGGTAGTACTTTGGGGGCCCGCAAACGACAATGGGCATGCAGCAGCATAGCCACTCTGCACGATTCCTTCCAGACAAGGTGCGCTATCTTCGGAAAAAATACGACATAGCCAGGAATAGCTGGTCTGTTGGATCTTAAGATAGTTCTAGAGGCGTTGCACAGGATATGCAAAGTGGCTATCATGCAGGCAGTCGCTGGCGACCTGGAGTCGCACAGGTTGCGGTTGCATAATCGCTCACTACCCTCTCAGCGAACAATTTACTCTTCTTCCAGATTTCCGGAAGCCCTCTCCTGCATTTACATCTACCCTGACCATATTCATGGCTTTACTCATGGGTTGATTTATCGGACTTGGGGTATACTGCCGGCATAACTGGTCCTTCACTCTCTTGCTCCATCAAGGATGAAGATATATCTCCCCCGCCAGGCCAGCACCTGTGAAGCTGGTCTGCAGTATTACAAATGTTCCAAAGGGGGCTTTTCAGGATGCTGCTCTGTTGATCCTTGCGATACAGGATCGTGTCCAGATGGCGATGGTGCGGGAACAACAACGACGAGGAGTACCTCATCATCTGCGGCTACAAGTACAGATGCGACTACGACTTTTATCTCCACGACGGTGTCTAGCAGGAAAACTTCTAGCACAAGCATCTCTACTACTACTTCAGAGGGTCTTTCAGGTATGACAGCCCAACAACGCTACCCGTTACTTCGGAGAGTACGTCTAACGTATCGACAGCATCAGCCTCAAGAACTACGGGAATATCTAGTACAAGTACTACTTCTGCTACTATCATTCCAAGTTCCACCTCACACAGTAATGCTGGCTTAATTGGAGGTATAGTCGGAGGTGTAGTAGGAGGAATCTTATTATTAGGATTAATACTGGCTTTCATCTGGTGGAGACGAAGAAAACGTAGACGACAATCTTCCCTGCAAAAATGGTGTTGCTGCGGCAGAAGAGGCAGATCTAGTAGAGGTCCTAGTGATGGCAGTGTTTCAGAAGGATTCCTTGGTTCTCATGATGAACGCCATTCAATGGAGAGGTCTCTTGGTAAGTAAATGAGACTGTCCTCCTTCAAATAATTGCACTATTCTCACCTTTATTCAGGGAAAGATGTTAAGAAACACCACTCCGTGGCCCAATCCGATTCCTCAACAACTCCTTCTGGCTCATCTGAGTATGAAAAGAAAGCATCACCAACCCTGAGCTCTCCCGGAAAGATCACCACCAGACCTAACCTCGGTTCCGGTGAGAGATCAACGTCAACTCCCGAGGAGGATCCTTGTCCTTTACTTGCAAGCACACCCCTAATTCCAACTACAGAATTGCCTGCTTCAACTCCTTCGAGGGCAGATACCACTCCCGAACTAGCAGACACTCAGAGGAACCGGGGTCGTGCGGAGTTGCCCTCTCTACCTGAACGCGAATTGATAAATATGCCACTTGAGACAAGAAAAAATGCGAGTTCTTGGAGGGTGAATCGCTATTATAATCCTATAATCACTGGTCAGATGCATACAATGACTACTCACGATGGTGCCATCATGCGACCCAACATGGTTCAAGAGTCAGGAGAAGACGCAATATCCAGCCATGCCCGAAGTAGAAATCACATCATGAGTTTCATGCATTATGACAGCTATAACAGCACGCCTCCTAATTCAGAGGCGCCTTCTGCGTCACCTCCTTCACAAAAACTAGCTCCTATCCCTGAGATCAGTATAACCCCGCCTATGCCGAATGATAGTGAAAGGCGAGATCACGGTGCGAAGCTAGCCTCGAATAGTGTCGGACTGGGACTCAGCGGCATGGACATACATCGAGATTGAAGCTCACTGACCCTTGAGTCGAGTGACTGCACTTTCAGTGTTGCAGGCCAGGATTGCTTCCCGGCCACTCTGTGATGACCCATTTAATGACTTTTTTTCTGTTAAATGCATATACCATGTTTATTAGTTCATCCATACCCAGGTTTGCATTTTCGATGGAGCAATTTATGACTAAAGGTCGGTTTAACGATATATGATATGTTTTTCTTGTTTAGGGAAATAAATATATTTCACTCTGCATATTATGATATTGTACTGCGATTATCAGTTTTATGAATAATAATCCATATACACCCTTGTCAGCATATAATCATGAGTATGGTGATTACGAGTAACCTTAAAAGGAGATTTTAATTCAGTTTTTCTCAGTTGTCTTGCGAGCATAGAAGATCTGTACGGAACTATATTTCTCATGGTCAAGGACAGCAACACATCTGATGACTCAGCGGCGGAGTTAAACGACCAACTAAAAGCCGACAGTCAATCAGGCTACGGTCGTATGACCTCATATTCTCGACATCTTCCAAATTCGATCTTTTCCTTCAGCGACAGCCAACATTGACCTCCACTGCCCTCAAATTAGGATGTAGTACTTCGATGTAGATCACTCTACCGTTTCTAGAATACTCGATGACCAAATATTAGTCAAAAGCCCTGTATTTAGGGAAATCACCCCAAGCGGACAAAATACATTCCGTCCTTATTAATCGATCATGCTACTTATTACTGTACTATGAAAAGTGGAGGCTCGTGACTCGTTAGCAGTAAAGCTTATGCTCGGTATTATTACCTCACTACCTCACGTGCTACGGAGCCGCATTAGTATTTACTCTACAGTGGAAAAAAAAAGGAAGGAATCTATCAGTACGGATGAACTTACTGGTCCGTGAGAGTAATTCTGGTTCTGGATTTGAGAGTTCTGGATCGGATTGGTCGTGTTCTCTGGCTTTCTGTCAATGGGGATTGGCTGACTCTGGCCAGTTAACGTTACGGGTAAGGTTAAGTAAGAAGCTCTCTGGTGGGGTTTCTGCTGAGAGCATGGCGGGGTGGGTTCGAGTATGATGACGATGGCGGATATAAAGGTTCCATGCGTGCCCTTGGCTGTTGTCGTACCACACACGAAGAGAAATAATAGCTGTAAACTACCACTGCATTGATTGAAATTTCATATCGCGAAAGAAGAAAAAAAGATCTCGACAGAAATGGCCCCTAAGGTTCTCGTCGTCCTCACTTCTCAGGACAAGATCCCGAAAACTGGTGATCAGACCGGTTGGTACTTGGTACGTTTTGATGACCACGCTTTATGCCACGAGTATATCCTACAGGATAATTAATTCTTCATGACATTTGAATTAACGAGATGGGCTATTAACTACAGCCTGAATTCGCCCACCCCTACGAGGTCCTACACACCAAGACCGAGTTGACCGTCGCATCGCCCAAGGGCGGCGAAGCACCTCTGGACCCGGCCTCCGTCAAGGCCTTCGAGAACGATGAAATCTCCCAGAAGTTCCTGAAGGAGCAGAAGGCCCTATGGACGAACACACATAAGTTGGCTGAGATTGTTCCGAAGGCAGGCGAGTTTGATGCGATTTTCTACGTCGGTGGACATGGACGTGAGTAGCTCTCTCTCTCTTAACGATTAATTGGAATATAGGTCGCTGACATTCGCTCTA
Organism: Paecilomyces dactylethromorphus; assembly: GCA_029606265.1. Classification (NCBI taxonomy): domain Eukaryota; kingdom Fungi; phylum Ascomycota; class Eurotiomycetes; order Eurotiales; family Thermoascaceae; genus Paecilomyces; species Paecilomyces dactylethromorphus. Next base: position 1,468,619 of record JAPVCE010000034.1, read on the forward strand.
ATATCCAGCAATGTTCGATCTGGCCGTCAACCCCATCTCCCTCGCTCTAATCCAGACCTTTGCTTCAGCAAAGAAGCCTATCGCGGCCGTCTGCCACGGCCCAGCCGTTCTGCTCGAGGCGACCGCACCCGCTGGTGGTGCTCTGATCCACGGTGCTTCCGTGACTGGGTTCTCGAACGCTGAGGAGATCCAGGTCGAGAAGATGGATGAGATGCCATTCGCGCTGGAGACTGAACTGAACCGCATCTCGAACGGTGGATACGTCAAGGCCGATCAGCCGTGGGGTGAGAAAGTGGTGGTGTCCAAGACGGCGGGGACTGGAGCGCCATTGATCACGGGCCAGAACCCGGCCAGCGCGACGGGCGTGGCGAAGGAGCTTCTGAAGGCTTTGGGGATTAACTAAATTGAATTGGCTTGGGATGTGTTTGATTCGAGAGATTAGGCAGGATACGATGAGGATGATCACATGTGTATGCTAGAGTGAGAGCCATAGCTGAGGAATGGTAATCATAATATCTCTACGAAACAGATTTGGACTTGGACTGGAAATTCGAATAGCTACTGTATTGATCCCGTTAACGGGCTGGCGCTATATCCACTCTCGATTCTGAACAACTCAAAGAGGTGATAAGAAGACGAAGAGTGTTGGAATAGACAATATGAAGGAAGACTAGGAACACCTTTGAACTCAACAGAGATTCAATTAAGAAACGGGAAATATCGTGGAAAGTTCAGCACGCTCATTGGCTTGCGGGGATTTCGGATGATTGAGAAAATTGATGGGTATGAAGTACCGATCAGGAAAGAAATAACAAACAGGAACAAGACATCGTAATCGAGATTCATGCAAGGAATTGGTATCACTGCATGTGTATCGGACCCGTGACAGCAAGTAAAATTGCCGCCGATGTCGTTCCATGGGGGAATATCTGACGTGGAAAAAATATATTTGTGAATCGCAGAAAGAAGGAAAAAGTGAGACTGACTCCGTGATAGGAGAATTGGAGAGGGGAAAGGCACTGGAAAGCAATCGACATATGGAAATAGTCGGTAGGTATGACGGTCCGGGGTGAGAAACAAGGACACGTCTTGATACGAGGGTATGCTATGTCGGAAAGGAAAAGAACAAACAGGGTATTTGTACAACGGGATAAATCAAGAGGGCGTCCATTACCACCACCCTGTCCGGCGCACACCACATTACAAGAATACGTTAAAGACAGTATCCTTTAGCCCTGACACCCCTATCTATCGTGCCGCTTCCATGTTGCCGGTCAACTCTGCGACGCGGGCTTTGATACGAGCAACACGAGACTCAATGGCTGGGGATTATGTTAGAGATTGTCACATTCACGCGTTGTATGGACTCTACTTACTCTCTTCTCCGCTAGTATCACCGTCGTCGGTCCTTTCGGTAATGCTGGTTCGGTTTCCTGCCTCGAACTGGGCGGCGGCTCTCTCCGCCGCTTGCTTACGGATCTGTGCCCATCGATCATGCGAAGGTGAGGCCGGACTTGCTGCCTCGGGAGTGTCACGTCCGTTGGTAGGTGTTTCCAGAGACCGTCTGTTATCAGGGAAGGATTCCGACACGGGCGAGTCTTCGGGCACGAAGACGGGCTGTTCCACCAGAGGACCCTGGTCGAAAGAGGAGAACTCACGATCAGCCGCAGCTTTCTCGTTGGTGTCAACGCGCGAAAGATTGTCGTATTCTGCGTCTCGGCGGGTCCGTGGAGGTCCGTTGGCCGGAAGAGGCGAAGCTCGTGCTTCCTTAGGCTCTGGCTCAGCTGCGACAGGCTCTTCTGTGGGCTTTGGTGTGGCAGATCTGGGCGACCCAGGGACAGATGATTGACTTTCCGAGACGGACTTCTTCCTGAGTCCGGACAGACGTTTGTAAGAGCCAGGCTTAGGTCCGGGCTTCTCCTGGGCAGCCTTGGCTTTACCCTCAAGAGCAGCGCGTGCAGCAGCAACAGCGCCTTCTGCACCGGTAGGCTTCATGGGAGGCCTCTCGGCCTTCTTCTTATTACCGCCGAAGATTCCCTTGAATCCAGAGTTCCCCGTCTTCTTCTTGAGCTTCGTGGAGTCAACGGACTTGGGTGACGTCGGTTCCTTAACTGGCTGTGGTGCGGGAGCAGGTTGAGGTGCAGGAGCTTTCTCCACAACTGGTGCAACAGGGGCCTTGGGCTCTGGTGAAGGAGCGGCTGCTGCTTCAGTAGCATCTTTATTCTTTGGTGCCTCTGCAGGCTTGGCTGGAGGAGGTGGTGGAACAGGTGTAGCCTCGCGCTTCTCCTGCGGGGAGGTTGGGCTAGCTGGAGGAGGCTGCTTAGAGGTCGTATTTGGGGCAGGCGAAGTACTTCGGGATTCATCATTTGTTTCCGGGATCAGCATTTCTGTAGGTGCACCAGTACCTGCACGGCTGTTGCTGAGGTAGGCTGAACGAACAGTATCCTTATCGTAGATACTAGCCCACTTCATCGCCTGAGACACCTCACTCAGGATTGCTGGTTGTAAAGTCATCACGGAGTTTGTCTTTGTAGAATAAGTGTCATCAGGCACTCTTGCTCTACGTCCATTGGCGACTTCCTGTTCTTGCTCTCGGTGCTTCCTCTGAAGAGCAGCGGCGGCAGCCTGGATCCTGGCATGCTGGTCCGGGCCGATGCTGGTCTTGCTTTGAGGAGCAAGATGATTCCCTCTTGGGTATGGCTGATGATCCTCCGCTTTCTTGACAGTAGATTTCCGACGAGTTACCTTGCCCTTTCTACTAAACCCAAAGAACCTCTTTTTCTCCGCGATATAGGCACCTGGTTCAGGTTCAGGAGCTGCTCCCTTCACCTGTTCCTCGAGGATCAACCACTTAGCACCAGCAATGATCGTTTCGAGAAGAGCGCATCGTCCAAAGACCGCCTTTCGTAACGCTGGCTCCTCACCCGAAAGACTGCTGATCCAGACCCACCAGAATGAGTCGTCCAGGTCGATCTTTGTGACGCTGGCAAGCTCTCCTGGATCAAGAGTAGATTCTGCATCCAGTGTGCGTTTATGTGACTGAGAGCTCTGGCCTCTTACCGATCCAATGGGAGGGAGGACCTTGTCCGGCGGCAAAAGGAGCGAAGGAGGACCCTTTGTGCTGCTATCATCATTAAATCCAGTCGACAGGAAATCCGCCCAGGAGGGAGTGGTCGGACGGCCCAAGTCTGGGCCTCGAGAGCGAGGTGTCGACGACAAACCCGGAATATTGCCTCGAGAATTCGTTGCGCCGTCGGCTGGCTCGTCCGAGTCCGATTCTACACCACCAAATCCAATATCCTCAAAACGGGACCACGATGCGTCGCGCAGGCTCGTCGAAGCCTTCGTGCTGGAGACAACGGATTGGTTGGTGGACGAGATACACTTGAGCACTCTGAGACACTCATCGGTTAAGGCGCGGACAGGGTCTTCGTAGGCGGCGAAATCTTGCAACTCATGATCACTGTCCCTGTATTCGAAGTTCTTCGCGCGTCGTAGCAATGAGAACGGGGTTGGGGAAACTGTATCCACAATCATGACCACTTTCGTTGTTGTGATCTGAAGCAGCGCAGGCGCCTCCGGCGGATATTCCGTAGCTTGAACAAGCGACTGGAGAGCGATTGGAAGCGTCGAAATGCCATTGATCGGGCGAAAAGGATCTGGAGATAGGGACCGTAGGTAGGCGAAGAATAGGTGGCTCGCAGCATCTGCAGCACTGCAGAATTATTGGTAACAAGATCAACACATGGGAGACAAAAGAACTTACGCTGCCCAGTTTTTGTACGCTGCATCAAAGCCATTTCCTGCATCCGCATGCTCGAATGCCCACCATCCCGCGTATCTCGAGAGTTTCCTTCCACCCAGACCATTGGACTTGCCGTGAGCTGCAATGGCCGCAAGGAGGTCGAAGAAATCAAAGATGATCTTCGTTCGGGCATCCGATTCGACACTGATTGGAATGAAAGTCGAGAAGGCATCGCGGGCCAGTTGCGAGTCTGCCGTTCCGTCAGCTAAGCTCCACTGTTGTCGCGTCTGCTGCTCCATTCAGAGACATACCTTGTTCGCCAACCTTAAAGAGCTCGTAGGCTTCCCAGGTCACTACTCCTCCAGGGAGTCTACTCCAGCACCACTTCATCACACTGCATAATACCTATGAGATCGAAAGATGTATTAGCCCTTGCTCCTATTGCATTCCGATCGTAATATCCCCACCATTGGCTCAGTCAGCCGCAGCTCCTGCATCAAAGCCTCTCCGCGAAGGCGAGTCGATCTGTCCCGGTTGAAATAATTCCTAACAAACGTACGCGCCGCACTGGGGTCGGAGCTGGGGCGAAAAGGAAGCAGCAAAAACGGAATATTAAGAGCTATCATGAAACCATTCGCATCAGTTCCTGCGCCGGCGCGCAATTGACGACGATTCTGGTGGACTCACCTCGAGACTTCAACTCCTGCGTACAACCGTGCAGCAGCTCCTGCACCTCCTCCGGACTGACCTCTGTCCGCAGCCAGGCATCGGTCCATTTGGGCTTCGGGGGCTCTGCCGGCGCGGATGTCTGTTTGGTCTGCTTCTTAGAAGCGGAGGAGTCCTTGCTCCGGAAAACGCGAGTGAAGAAAGGCATTGTTGGCCAACAATGACTCCCGCGTTGGTTGCTGTTGATGGATTACACGGCGTCGCAGTCGTGTTGTGGACGTGCATCTAAAGGGAAGATCGATGGCGGTGAGGTTGCGCTCTAGATATAGTGCTCGAGTTTCAGAATCTAGACCACCCCGCGACCAAATAGTTCTCTTTTGATAAGGAAAGGAAATAAAAAAAAATCGTTACGAGGTAAAGAAATGTAGAGACAAGTGAATAAAAAAGAGATGAAAAATGCGACCGCGTTGGTCAAAGACAGAGTTATCGGCTTCGACAAGCAACCAAGGTCCCAATACGACGCAGGACCCCGTCACCGTCGGTGGGTTCAGCCTAGATAGCACAGACGAGAAGAGGGGGGAAATGAAACGAACTTGTCCTTAGAACAGCAGACCCAGAGGAGAAACAGAGGGACACGCTTTTCCTGGCCCGGGGAAAGAGAAAAGGAGTCAAGACGGACGTGCAGCGGGAGTGGGCGTTATTAGGAGATGTCGCCTTTAGTTTTTTTTGACGCCTTTGGGGATCTCAGGGGTAGCTGGGGAACTCGAAGGCGTACTCTCAGAGTCTAAGTTAGGACTGACTCTCTCCGTGCCTCCAGCCACGGCAGATCCAGAGTCTTCTTTCTCCGCCGCACGGTCAGGGAGCAGTGAACGAGGGCCTGTGGAGGCTTTGCGGATCGAGATTTGGAAAACCTTCCCTCCTCTATTATATCAACACTACGATGATCCCATGCTTACCCCACGATGTTGTTGCGTTGTCGAGGATGGGCGATACGTCAGACGGGCTGTCTTCTCTCTCGCGTGGGAACTTTTTTTGCGAGTTTCGGGATCTCTTCTTCAACTCCTGATTGTCATTAAACTTCCCCCCGCGTCGGACTGGACCCGTATTCCGACCAACGCAAGGGCGTCTACATCCGGATATGGTCTATACAACTCGCAAAGACTGATATCTTCTACATACCGGACGGAACACTGCTGGTATCGATACGAGACAGCACATGGCATATACCAGAGCCATTAATGTTCTTGTTGCAGGGAGACGCCCGACAGCCAGCGCGTCCCAGTCCGACACGTCGTGGTCCGCTCCGGACTGGTGTGTGACGATCCCGAGGAGAGAGCCAGCAGCCTCCAATGAGACCGCGAAGAGTAGACGGGCCTGGTTATCGAGGTTCAATACCTAGGATCCGAACGAGGCGAGACGAAGTCTGTCTGGCTCCGTCGGTTTTCTTCGGTTTGGCTCCAGAGCTCACGATCTGCTGGTCGACCGCGTTGACCATGCCCGATACGGACGACGACGCGAACTTTCGCGATCGGTTGAAGTTTAAGTTGGACGGTCCTAACCAAAAAATGTCGTCGACTCGCTGACAGGCTCAAAGTCAAACTGATCTTGGGCCACGCAGGGACATGCGATCTCGACCTGCACCGCCCTGGATGGAAACTACATCCAGCCATTGACCTTTGCGACGATGTCATGCAATGAGCCAGTGCTCCTCCAGTTATGATGTATAGAATCGGATACGCTCTGATTCAGCTGTCTGTGCGACGAGGGGTCGAGCCAATCTCGATGATCCAGAGAAATAATTTAATTTCAGCTGCGGAACCAAAAAGGGGAGCTTTGGCAGTCTTTGCCCATCCGCGGTTAGAGTGCGGATAGTAACCGTGGCGCGGTCATCTGTTAGCCAGGAACGCCCGCTTGCGCTCCACCATCGCGTGTGCCCTTAATTTACCTTCTTTTCCGATTGTGGAGTGTCCAGGATGTTGTGCTTGACTAAAATCCCGGTCGTGGAAGCTTTGTCATGGCCCTCGGCTTCTTCTCTCTTCCGGGCTTGAGTGCTGGGCTCGCTCTGCGCTAGGTGTGATATCAGGTTCGGGCCCTAGATCTTCTGAAGTAAATTTGAACGACCAATAAGTAGGAAGGAGGTAGCCTCATGATTGAACCTCTCACATTCTTCCAGGCTTCCAGAAGCATCCCGGCATCTTATCCGATCCTAGTCCTCCGGCGATCTTCCTGTCCTCATCTCCGGTAGGTCGTGTGACAGTGCTGAGGCTCGCAGCTGGTCGTATCCGAACCCGGAGGATGAGCTGAAGTAGTACTATACTCCATCGATGAGGAGCCGCTCGATGCTCTGTGCTTAGCGAAGGGTGGAGTGGACGTGCTGGGCTCTAAGCCCATGATACACTGTATGAAACACACACGGACCTGGCACGATAACAGGCAGACATTTCTGAATTTCAGGGAGTCGGATCAGCAGGATCGAAGTCTGGGCCGATGAAGTCGAGCAAAGCATGAAGCTTCTTCTCTGCCGCAGTGTTTGTTGCCATGTTGCTATGGGTAATCCAGCCTCACAGGCTGAGAGAGTTGATAAAGCCACTATGATCCGGTGGCGGATCTGTGGCTTTGCGCAGTCTGGCTTCCAAGGATTGTTTGCTCAGACAGCAGAACGTAGATAGCCTCGCGCTAACCAGGTGAGAATGTCAATTTTCACTCTGCACTTTGTGACGACTGCGGAGTTGGGTTTAGCTCGCTGAACAGAGCCAGGGACCGTGCATCTGGCACCTCCATGGCATTGTTGCCGATGTGGATTGCTTACGGTAGAAGGCCTCTTCAGGAAACCAAAGAGCGCAGCCAAACAGGTATTTGGCAGCCTCGTCCGCCTTTGAATGTGGTTCAATTATTGGTTCTCCAAATCCTACCCCCAGATCTATGCGGGGGTGTTGATCGGGAACCCGAGATGCCAGAGCCGGGCAGAGGTATCAAAATCAGATCTGATATCCTCTCTGGTCCTCTTGCTTTCCAGCTTGACGTCACCACAGTGGGACCCCAGACGCATCCTCAGATCGGTGAGATAATATTGACTAAGACCGGGAGCCGTAACTGCCTGATTACACTCTCTGATGGCTATTATTGTCGACGGAAAGGATCCTGGTTGGAGGAAACCCGATAGGACACTCTCAGATGAAAGAGACGGTCAGGTACGGTACTGTACAACAGAGGAGAGAAGGCCTTCAACCCCATGCTTCGCACCCCAACCTCGTCTCGAAATCGTGACAACCTGGAGGGGTCAATATCATCCCGTCTGTCACCGCGTCATCCGGTGTTTCTCTGCTGCAACGTTCCTCTCCTGCACATTCCATACTCAGCTAAGTCAAGTCTCGTAGCTGCTTGAGTTCGACATCTTCCCGGCGTCTATATGAAACAGACGACTGGCTGGCCTAAAATACACTGTGACGTGATTGGGGATGCTAGGGAGTTATAAATAGCCGTGCCATCTGATGTTGGGGTTGTAGCCAATCAGTGCTCTGCATCAGTGATGTTGGTATACTACCATGATCCACCGCGGGTTGTTTCGCATGCTGATTGGCTGAGAGGGTGTCTTGTTCTGCAGAGTCTGCTGTTTGTTCCTCTGACAGGGTCGACCCGCGACGGCTCTGATTGGCTGAATCCATCCCAAACCGTCCCTCGCTGGCTGTCACCGGCCACTGCTGTCCACTGCTGTCCACTGCTGTTCGCTACTGTTCGCTGCTCTCCACTTGTTCTCTCTCGGGCCGATAGTTTTTCCCCCTTTTGCGCTCCCTCGCTCCAACCAGAAACGGCGGCCGAATGAATGGACGCGAACAAACTCAGCCTTTTTGCCCCCTCTCTCTTTTTCCCCCTAAACTGACTTCACTCTAAGCCTAAGGGAAATCCTCCACCTCCCACCGTTTTCTTCTATCTTTAGAATCCCCTCTGCATCATCCGCGTGCTTCCCCAACTTCTGACCACACCGGCCGCACAGAGCCTCTACGTCCCTACGCTTTCGCGCTGGCTCGATCGCAGGATCGTCCTCGATCGCTCTAACTCGCTCTGCGCTGCAGGCGGACGAACCGGGCTCGTCATCGGCTGTCTCCGAGAGCCTCGACAATACATATTATTGCCCGTCGCGCTGCGTGCCAACACATTATCCCCGTCATCGTCGATCCCCTCCCCCGCCGGAATTCTTCAGCCATTGTCCTCGCTCCCGGTTCCTGAGAGCGCTGAGAACTCGAGAAGCTCCTCCTCCGTTTCTGTTGCTGTCGTGTGGTCGGGGCGCGACCGACGAACTGCGCGCTCCGCGTCTTCCCGCTGGACACCAGACACGCCCGGGATCCAGAATCGAACAGGGCCAACGACGCAGGCACGGTGAAGAGAGAGGACCAGGATTCCTCATCGTTGGTGAGGGTCTCGACTGAGGCCGTTGGTACTACGGTCACCTTACCTCCCCGATCGGATCCGGTGATACACCAGTGATCTTCGCGATGGGTCGGAGAAAGATCGAGATCAAGGCGATCAAGGATGATCGCAATCGCTCAGTGTGAGTCTGGTGTCGCGCAACGGGTGATGTGGATGATGCTGACTGGGAATGCTCGATGATAGTACGTTCTTGAAGCGAAAAGGCGGTCTCTTCAAAAAGGCACATGAATTGTCCGTGCTCTGTTCCGTCGATGTTGCCGTCATCATCTTCGGTCACAACAAGAAGCTCTATGAATTTTCGTCGGGTGATATTCGTGAAACGCTAGGGAAATATCAATACGTACGTCTGCCCTGGTCTACTCATGAACTGGCGCAACAACCGAGATCCTCTCTCTACTTGGAACGACGGTCGCTGATAGTGAATTTTGATGTAGTACCAGCCCCATGAGCACAAAGGACCCGCGGATTTCGCGGGGAAGCGCGATGCGGACGACGACGAGGAGGATGACTCCCCGGGCCCAGATGAAGCAGGCCAGCAGAATCATCCCATGGTGCCTCCGCATCTGCAGAATCAGCCCGGATTCCAGCATATCAACCATGCGCCGTCCGCGTCGCCGCCCATGTCCAACGGTGTTCCTTTTGGTCCCCGTCATGGAACTCCCCAGCCACAGGGCATGTCTCGACCGTCGTCAAGGACACATATGCGTCGAGTGAGCTCGAATCTAGTGCCCCAACAGCATGCGCATGCCACGCCTCCCCCACCACCGCAGAATGGCTTTGCCTATATGCCGAACCCCTCCATCTATAACCCGAACGCCCCTCCTATGCCTCAGCAGCCGCCCAGGCCCGGCCAGTTTCCGCAATATGGCCATCCGGGCCCTATCCCTCAGCATCAGCCTCCCCATCCACATCCTCAGCATCCCCCAATGCCACAACATATCCCGCAACCCCCGCCTAATCATGGACTTCCGCAACATGCTCTCCCGCCGCATCAGGCATCTCATCCGGGTCTCCCTCAGCAATCACCGCCACTGCCACAACAGCGACCGCATCCACAGCTACCGCCGCAGGTTACGCAGGCGTATATACCTGACCAGGGACGACATTCGATGCCTCCGGCCTTCCCGCCAGAGCAACAGCAGCAGCAGCAGCAGCAGCAACAACAACAGCAACAACAGCAACGTCCCATGCCTATGCCTGAGCCATCGCCTCCCCAGCAGATGCCTGTTCCTCCCAAGCCTGAAGGCAGCCAGTCTCCGCCCCAGCAGCTGAAACAGCAACCGCCCAAGTCACGCAGTATCTTTACACCTATTGATGATCGTGGTTCGGTTCTGGCTCGTCATTTTGGTGTAGGTCCTCCCACGTGCGAATCTCCGCGGAATGATGCTCTGTCTAAGACAGAACAGTTGCAAGAGAACATCACTGTTACCTCTGGTCCACCCACCGCTCCTCTCCCCCCCACGCGGTCTGCCACGGATCCACAGCGTACACGGTCAATGCCCTCCCTCCAGGATGTGAAGCCTCCCTTGAAGACGAACAGTCTGCAACTGAATGTCAAGCGGCCGCGTCTGAAGGTGCAAATTCCGAGTGAGAATTCGGATGGAGGTAGCGTCACGGCGGATTCGTCACCGCGCGGTTCAGCGAACAAGACAGCTACTCCTGCCAAGGGAGTTGATGGGAATCATTCTGGTGTAGTACTGCCTCCTCCCTCTCCTTCTGCGGGTGCTCTTCTCAGTGCTGGTGCGCAAGGTCCTCCAAACCCATTCGCACGGCCGCCTCCACCGGGGGCTGCTTCTCAGAATGGTTCTGCATATAATAACAATAATAATATCGAAACCCCGATCTCTGCACTACCAAGTCGTTTTGTGTCTGACGCTCTTCTGCCGTCTCCCTCAAGCTTCTTCCCTGAGTGGGGATTTGGAAGGTCTGGCCCGGACAGTAATATGTTGCCTAGTCCACTTACATTCCCAACTCCGTCAGTTCAGAACGGTCCTGGATTCGGCCGGGAGGATGAACTGGACAAGAAACGTAAGAGTCCCGAGAGTGGTCCTGGCAGCGATGGGAGCAGCAAACGGGTGAAGACCTAATAGCATGCACTTTTCATTTCCATCACGATCGACGTTCTTTTCTAACTGTCATTTTGATGACGTTACGGGCTGCATTCTCTGGCGTTCTGAACATGATCTCTTTCGGTCCAAGTCTTTTTCTCGGGGGTTTGGCGTTTCGGTGCAATCTCTGTGCCATTTCACCTGCCCTCCTTCCGCATTTCATGATTATTTTTTTTTTTTCCCTTTCTTCATTCTATCCCATCTACTCCACTGTCTTTTGTTTTCTGCTGTTTTTCGTCCTTTTAATATCTTCTGGCATCCTACCTGCAACGTCTTGTACTTTTCGGTATGTGTCTCCTTGCTATACCCCTTTCTTGTTCTTTCTGCACAAAAAACCAGAATTTGGATATCATCGTCATTTTCTCGCCTCTCGGATCAAGAATCGTTTTTTTATTCTGCATCTCGCGATGCGATGGGATCCCTTTCATTCTCTTCTTTCTGTCTTCTTACATATCTAGATCACGCGGGACTCCCTGTAGTAGTTTTCATTTCATTTCGTTTGGTACTACTGGGTTGATCCCGTGATCTATTTCCATTCCATTCTTTATGTTTCTGGCCCTCGAGGTCTGGAACGCTGCTATGCGCTGGTATCATTTAATATAGCACATTTGAAATCCTTCTTTGGCTTCGATGATGACGAGGGATTTATTTATTACTATATTCTGAACTCGTCATCGAAGACAAGGGAGGTATTTTTGGGAATAAATGGACGTACAGTATACAAATTTAGTATATAGGGAACACTCAAATCAATAAACTGCTTCAGTGGGATCCACGTGTTGTAAATCTCGTAGTTTTTATCGAGGTATTTTTTTCATATCCTGTTGAATTCCCTTGAATTCTATTATATAAACCATGCTATATACGAAAGATGTGCAGGATTATTTAATAAATGCCACAAATGAAAATACCCCATTTCTAATATATGCGTTTCTTTTCCCTTCCCTTTTGCCTTTTTCCCTTTTCCTGTGACCGCGATCCGAACTATTGGGTGAGGGCCAGTTGAATGAAAATGCTTTCAGTGTGATAAGCCATTATGATTATAAAGTCGAATGAAGAAATAGAATTCGCGAGAATTGCGTTTCTGTCTATTAGCTATATATGAGAAGATCAGACTTCCTCCTTAGCTTCACCAGACTGCGCTGCCTTGGCGGCCTTCTTCTCCGCAAGTCTCTCCTGACGAGCGCGTTCTTGCTCTGCAAGACCGGTCTTGGTGATCTCGTGCGATTTGCTGAGCTCTTTGCGTCTGATAAAGATGCTGAGGAAGCATCCAACGCCTGCGACGCAGACGTAGAAGATCCAGGCACGGCTGAGAGAGAAGGTGAACGCCTCGAATACGACGGCCTTCTGTGACGGCGTCAGAGTCTCGAGAAGTGACTTGTCCGAGCCGGAGAAGGATTTGGCGATTTCTGAAGCCTTTTCAGGACCGAGGGCTGCAATTAGCTTTGCGGATTGGTCGGCCATGACGTTCTGGTAGATAACACCACCAAGGACAACCGAAATGGAGGTTGATAGCTGTCGAACAAAGGCGAACGTTGCTGTGGCGGCTGCCATATCAGGCCCACGGACATTGGCTTGGAGCGCAACGAGAGGGGCCTGGAAGTTGGGGCCGACACCCATTCCTGCAATCAGCTGGTAGATAATAATGCGGGGCCAGGATGCATATGGCTTTAGGTCGATAAGGAGACCAAAGCCAAGGGTCATGAAGAACATGCCGAACCAGATTGGAGGCATATACTTGCCCGTCTTGCGGATAAAAGCACCTGTGCCAGCAGAGAAAATGGAGAGCATCAGAACCAGAGGCAAGCTGTACACTCCACTTAGGATCGGGCTGGCTTGCAGAACAGTCTGGAAATATAGGGGGAGATAGTACGAGCCCGAAATGAAGACCATCGCATGACAGGACGACATCAATAACACAATGATGTTGCGCTTGTCATGGAAGAGGCCCATAGGCATAACCGGGTACTTGGCGATCTTCCACTCAGTGAGCCCAAAGAGGACCCAGACCACCACACCGAAGACAATCAGGCAAATCACTGTGGCCGAATCCCAAGGGTGGCTCACACCACCAAATTCGAGTCCAAACAGGAACATGATGGTGCCACCAACGATGGTCAGCGTGCCGATCCAGTCGAGGGCGCGTAGACCAGCGAACAGAGGAGTCTTCGGGGTCTCAATCTTGAGCAGGAGCAAGATAATGACAAAGGACAGACCACCAATAGGCACTATAAAGTCACGTTAGAGCCAGACGAAAAGAAAGCTGATGGTGAAGACGTACAGTTGAGATAGAAACACCACCGCCAGGTGACGCTCGTCGTGAACGCACCACCAATGATGGGACCCAGGGCACCGGCGATAGCCCAAGTTGCTCCAAAAATACCAAAATACATTGGCCGTTCCCTAAGTTGGTCAGTTTCAGACTCAACCGGTTAGGATAGGCTGCTTGGTATTACTCACCTCACACTGAACAGATCCGTCACACAAATATTTCCCAGAACGATCAGACCTCCACCTCCCACACCTTGGATAACACGACCAGCCAAGATCATGGGAAGATTGATAGCCAGAGCACATATAAGACTACCCACCAGGAATAGGAAGTTGGCCATCAGTAAGACGGGCTTTCTACCCCAGATGTCGCTGACTTTACCCCAGAATGGCACACAAACGGCATTGGCCAGTAGATATGAAGACGCCATCCACGAATAACCGCTCTGAGATGCATGGAAATGTGCAGCCATAGTAGGAAGAGCCGTAGATATAATTGTCTAATAGATGTCAGAGGGCCATTCTTTACTTCGGATTTAAGGAATAAGAAAACATACCATATCGAGCGCAGCGAGGAACAGCGCCAACTATTACGCACACCGTTAGTTTCTAGGTCGCAATCGCAGCATCTTTCTTCCAACGTTCACATACACATAGCGCCACCATAATCACGGCAATCTTCTTCTTTCCCAGCTTCTGCGCCTGGGATGGCACACGGTCGAGCTTGTTCGGTGTCGCGTCTCCCTCTGGCGACTTTGGCGCATTTTCCTCTGCATCATGGGTGACCGTCGACTCCACGATAGAATCGACATTGGTAGACTCTCCGGAGGTGTCCTGATGGGAGTCTGCAGTAAGCGCAATCGTCTTTTCGACGTCTGATGCAGCATCGCTGCTATGATGACCGTCGGCAGCCATGTTGATGTTTGTTGCGATCCCAAGGGCCGCTGCTCGCCCCGGAGTATGTGAGGATATTTAAATCCCTCCTGGAGCACTTTGCAGGATCGCTGCGCAAATGATAATATGTCAACAGAAACGGAGGTAACCACAGGTCCCGGATTAAACTCCGTCCATCCTCTGACTCAAGATTTTCCTCCTAGTTTGGCAAATCTGGACCGGACGTCTGCCGACAGCCGAACACTGTCTGAGGCCCCTGCGACGAGCCGTTTGAGACGGGTGCCCGTCGGACAATGCAATGGCCGATAGGGAAGCCTGAATGGGATGAGAGGAAGCAGAATGCAAAGAAGAAGAAGAAGAAAGGACCGAACTGGCCAATCTCTTGGAGTCAAACTTGCGGTGTCCATGGCTAGTTAGGGTCAGTGTTCTACCTCCAGTGGAGATTGTGCCAAGAGAGAAGACAAAATCTCGGCTGTTCAAGGTGGAGGAGAAGTGGGACTCATTGAAATCTCCGGGGGGCGGCAAGTGGGAGAGCTTCTTTGCTTTCTCGCCGTTCTCGGGCTCTGGATGGATTTAGTCTCTGGCCTAGTGACCAGGTTCCTTTGGTGGAGGCGCTGCATAGTTCGGGAGTTCCTCAGTTCTTCACCGCGGGCTCTGCATTCACATCGGAACGGGGGATGCTGATCGACCGTAACATCTGGGGTTGCATCGAAAGACCGAACGGCCGTTACCAGAATGCCCTTGTCCGAATGCCGTTATATGTGGTGAAGATGACGCTTTGGTGTTTGAGGCGCTCGAAGGAAGATTAGTTGGTCCGAAAACGGCAGCGGGGGCCGAGCTTTAATAAAACGCCATCTTCTCCAGCTTCCCTTCTAGGACTTGGAAATTATTCTGCCTGCTGTAGATCGAACAATAATGGAAATCCCAACCAGATGCGACAATCAAAGAGGGCTGGATCAATGACTTTTTTTCCCTCATTAGGTAGTTAGATCGTCTATTTTGAAACCGTACACTGTAGCACGATAGGGTACTAGGACTATGCACATAGTCCCCCCCGGAACAATATATTTTGAGTACCGCAGACAGGATGTCCCGTCAACATTAATAATCAGTATTATAGACAACAATAGCGTTGTACTCAGTCACATTCTACCCCTCCGACCTGCACAGGCATTAATTAACTATTCACTATCTGATGACACGACGGAAGCTTATTGCACCGGATGATCTCATCTTGCTGCCGAATTTCTTCCCCGCATGCTGCACTCCCACACGCTCCAGTTTTATACCCCAAACACTGCAACTTGTCAAATATCCGACGCAGTATCTACAAGCTGAAATGCTCTATGATGGATCTAACTCATAAAATAGACAAGCTTTCTTACTCCTCAATTACAGTCATTTCTGCTGGCCCCACACGAAAGAGACTTCGGCGTTCGGCGTCAGCCGTTCACAGAGACCGAGTGTGGTAGCGCAACAAGAATGGGGGTACTAAATTTTAAGATATACCAAGTTTACGGGAAGAAAACGGGCTAGCCATAGATTAATTATGAAAGAGGTATTCAAATTATAATGCTCCATTAAAATGCCATCTAAATTGAAGATGTAGAAAAGCACCATGGTACACTTTTTTGGTTTTTTTTGGAAAACGATAATTACATCAATGGCCCAGATGCGATTGTTGTTTCCCATCCACTATCCATTGGCGGCAAGACGGCTCTCGATGCAGGGCGATATCGACTGGTCACTCTGATGAAATTGTTGAAGGACCATTAGAGCTTGATAGGTTTCGTTTCTGCGCTCGCTCGACCGGATGGTGTGGCCTCCTTCATGTCCGCTGGACACTTCTCAGGTGGATTTAGTGGTGAGGGTGACCACCAGCGTTGACAGTGTCCAGAACGCTGTTTCCGTTGGCGTTGGTGTTGCCAATGGCGTTGCCAAGTGGGTCGCCGACATCGTGGTGGAAGTGGTTGTTATCATTGAAGTTGTTGTTGTGGATGTCAGCACGGACAGCCAGGGCCAGGAGGGCCACGAGGATAGCACCGAAGATGCTCTTCATTTTGCTGGTTGGGGAGAAGAATTACGGTATTAAATAAGCGATTGACAGAAGATCCGAAATAGATCAAATGAATGACGAATTGATGGATGGTGGTTGTGATGAGAAAGTATATTTCGAGGAGTCATCGTGCTGCTTTATATCCTCGCCATGAGGTCTTTGTGTGCAGTATTGGGGCTGCGCCCTTGGAATGCTAATTGATATACATCAGAAACATCCATCCTGAAATGGAATGACTCTTCAGGAGGAATGCCGCCCAGAATGTGACCCTTGTTTTAACATCCCACTATAGGAGTGCGTTCAGCATAATTTCTCATACTATATTCGGCCTTTCTTTGTGAACAGTCACTTTAGAGTTACATTGTTGAGCATGGTACCCACATCTCTACTCCGATCACGATATTATTGCTATTCATTGCTCATTTATCCATGCTATAGCCGGAGGAAGGATGAAGCAATTCTATGGCCTTGTCTTTCTTAAACGGCCAGGGACATACATTCCCTTAATCACATGTTCCTCAAAATGTGATATGAACATATTTCTTAATTTACATCTGGAAATATCTTCTTTCCGACGGAATATTTGTCATCTCTTCTTATCCCTAACTCGTAATTATTGTACTATTTGGGCCGTATATAAGAAGATCCCTACCCGCTTGGTAGATCTATGTACTCGACATACGACGACGAGAATTCGAATATCTTTCCTCATTTAGTGCAAAGCCGGGCCGCAAGCATGACCAACTCAAGTGACCGTCTTTCGCCCACACATTCTCTACCATTTGCGGCTTGAGAATAATTCATCGCATCTAGAGCAGGAGATCTTCATTTTCCTTCCGAAAGGGGACAGAATGATAATAGCTACCCCCCTAGCTCTACCTAGGGGTGTACTTCAGATCTTGCCCTGTGAAGGGATTCTACCAACATATCTTCGATAGAAACTTATCCAAGCAGACCTTGGACTAAAATTGGCAGTTTCAGCGAACAGCTAAGGACCGGCAGATGATGGGCTTGTCTTCACTCGTTTCATTATTGGACTTGGTATCTGAATTGTCTATCTGGGAGCTGTATCTGATGTTGGGGGGTGTTCATTCCGCGCCTGCAGCTCCTATGAATATAATTGGCGTGCGATTAAGGGAATGAAAAGCAATGCAGGGTTTGCGGAATGTCAAAAGCAAGCAAAGTCTACTCCTGCAGCAACTGAAGGATCTCTGTAAAATAGACTGTTAGTGGTTTTATACCAGCATAAAACTGTAAAGTTAGGACTTACCAGTCAAAAACTCCTCAAAACTCACAGTAATATATCCATCTCGGTCGTCATCGTAGCGTTTAAAGACATCGGTCATACGTCTCAAACTCATGCAGGACTGTATGAAGATGTCGAAGCTCATACCCGGCTTACCTGGCAACAGACCCGGTCCATTCCTTCTTCGTCCCTTGCTCTCAAATGTAGAAAATAAGACACCCACGAACGATTCACTAAGACGGTATCCGAATGCGACCATTGCCTTCTCAAATTCATCCAGGCTAACCCGTCCACTGCGGTCTTCGTCGAACCGGTCAAAGATCTCCCTCCAGGCGGCAAGATAACGCCAGAGCGACACGAATTCGTCGAACCTGATTGTGCCGTTCCCATCCCTGTCAAACATCCTCACCATCATCTTCACCGTGTTTGGGTCAAACGTCGTGTAGTCTCCATTGACCAGCGCAGAGCCCAGCTCTGCCTCTGTGAGTGTTCCCGAATGAGATACGTTTGCGGCACGGAATAAGGGGTATAACTGTTTGGGATCGTCGTTTGGAGCGGTTAGAGGAGGATTGGGCGATGGAGGGGGGCGCGAAGCAGGAGGCGGCCGGTTCTGCGCAGGCCGAGCAGGTGGAGGACCGAAACCATAGTTCTGAGGCGGCGGGGAGTGAACCCCGTAGTGATTGTGACTGCCTGACGGCGCAGGTACTGACTGGTTTCGTCCATATTGATAATGGGGTTGTTGCTGCGGAGGGTGAGGGGTTTGGGAAGGGGGCACGGGAGAGACGCGGCGTGGTGGCGGACCAGTCGGTGTGCTGTTTGAATGCGGTCGAGCTTGATGTGGCTGAGCTTGATGTAGATGAGTCTGAGGTTGATGAGACACCTGCATGGCGCCTATCATCTGTGCCACCTGTATTCGTCAGTCGCGAAAGACCGGAGATCGTCAATGGAGTAGCCAGAGACGATTGGAATCTGAAATGCGGTTACCTACTTGTTCTGGTTCCGCATGCCTATTCAAAAATCCGTTGTCAGCTTTCCATCTTTCAAGAATTCTGCCAAATCCTGAAAAAGAGTTGCGAGGACTTACGCTGGCAGCGCATCCGGATTGTAGGAGCTGTTGTACGCCATCTCACGAACAGTCGTCCTACGTTCGCGGGGTCGTCCCTGAACTTCAGCGCAGTGCGGCTGGTGGTATTTATCTCCCTCCACTTATGACTAGTACAGAAGTGAGGAGAGAGAGAGTTCTGCGTCACCCTGTTATGTTGTGTCGATGCTGATCGTCGCGCTGGTAAGTTCGCTCGCCGTCAGAGAGTCCGGCGCAGTTTGTTCACAACTGGGCGCTTGTTTAGTGGGGCTCGATGCCCAAAGCCCGTACCAAGAAACAAAGAGACTGGTAGACAATCAGTCCATGGTGTTCAATATTTAAACTTATTTCTTCGAACATACATTATAAATTGGACCTGGAAGATCTTGTCGGTGATGGTTCTGCCTGGAAAAAAGCAAAGTCCCCGCAGCGATGCCCCTCCGCGTGTTTGCAGAGATGCAGCCTTACGACGACTCGCCGTAAGCAGTGGAGCTCCGTGAGAACTCCGATTCGATAGGTCGTAAGGATTCTTTCTAAATCGCTAATTGTGTATAAATATAGATTTGACGCCCGAGGAAATCTATCGAAGTGTGACTCTGGGGCAAACTTCCCCCTGACTCATTTATTTTTCTAATCCCAAGGTAAAACGCCGGAGGAGCAACATGCGCCTCAATGTGAACGAACTAGGTATTAGTGACTTTCTGGGAATTCATTACTCAGTGGCAATATCCGGTATGCCTCTGTCCCGACCGTTGCCCGGCGAGACATCATGACAAGGCGCAGATAAAGACCTTTCGTTCAGCTCAGAAGTCTTTCGATCATGGAGCTTTCTATGTCGAGGGCCTCCCAGTGATCTGTTCTACTTCGGCAGCTTGAGGCGTGAGAATACCGACAATCTCCTTCCAAGCCTTATCCTTGAGCCTCTCTCCCTCTTCCCCAACCGTGAGCGTCCTAGACTCGCTGTGACACCGTTAGCCAGCAGCATTAGCATATCCATCTAAGAACGACGTACTCAAGATACCCATCGCTCCTCCAACACTTTCCGTGAGACTCGACGCCTTGGTAAGTCGCGCTGACGAGAGACCGGCTACCTTGCTCTGGAGTACGAGCAAAGAGTTTGTAAACCAGCCACATTACCCATTTCTCGTAGAACCTGTTGAATTGCCGACCCAGCGCTGAGCCGCAGAACCCTGGGCTCACAGAGTTCACAATGATCTGAAGAGTACCGTCATCATTTCTCGTCAGACGCGCAATATTCTTAATGGCATATTCCAGGAGAAGCTTTGAGATCCCGTATTGTTTTCTGGCGTTAAATCTCTTTGGATCATTGAGATGCCTAAGTAGGTCGCCGTTCGTCCTCAGACTCTCAGCTTTGACGCGCGTGAACTGGTAACTAGAGACAATCGTCAAATGCGCAGGCCCTGAATCCGACGCGCTTTCTCGGAGTTTGGGAAGAAGCAAAAGCGCCAGAAGCGCAGTCGACAATGTATTGACCTGCAGAGTCTCTTCCCATCCATCCTGTGAGGTGTTATAATCGCGGTGGAACAAGCCAGCATTGAGCACCGCGATATCTAGTTGCGGGATCTCTTTGCGCGCCCGTTGTGCAAACTCGACAACGCTCTGGAAGCTGTTCATGTCGAGAATCCATACTTGCACTGTACCCATGCGATTCGTCCGCTTCTCCAGTTCGGACTTGGCCTTATTGCATCGTTCAACATCTCGGCCGCCTATAATCAATGTGGAGACTCCCAGATTGAGAAACTTGATTGCTGCTTCGAAGCCCAGTCCTGATGTTGCACCTGTTAAGAGTACAGTTTTACCCGCGAATGAAACAGATTCCGGATCTGCAGGAGGATTGAGGCGAGAGTTGATGAGTTTAATGAATGCAGACATGGTTGATAAAAAAAAAAAGGCGCGCAGTGTAGATAATCAAGGATATGTGCTAATGCGATTGCGCTACGGATAGGAAATAACAGCCTGAGAATTGCGCAAGATGGAGTGGAGAAGGCAACTTGTCTACAAATGTGCCACGAAAGGTATATTAGAACCAGGCTATTATTTCCATTGCACAATTGATGAAACAAACGAGGCTGACCTAGAATACTTTTCTAGTGGGTGTTAGATAGTTAATGTAGGTTCATCCCTTTTCTCCACTTGTTCCGTCACTTCTTACCGCAGCCTTTTACGTCAGTGCGGGATGAGAGCGGGCCGTATCCTGTCAACAATGAAATGGCTATCGAGTGCTCTACACCGAATATTATTAAGCTCTAGGCACTAGCTATAATCCCCTGGTTGAAAGATACATATTTCTAATAATTATCATAGCTAATTCTGATCTTCATAGAGTCAGAGCAATCAGTTTATCACCAAGTGGTAAAATGGAGGTGTGAAATGCATCATTCCTGTAATTGTTTATAAATCCGAACACTAGTCCCAAACTGCGTGTACGATGCCTAAGAAGTTATAGTGGCTTTTGCAATTACTCTTCACCTATTATTATTTCTCACAGCCTATTGACTTCGAATGTGTCCTTTCAGTGTACATTCATATCGCCGACGAAACTAATGTCTTATCCAAAATATAGTTGATTACACGAAATCTAGAAGGTGACATGCATAGTGTATCAGAATCTGTGGTCTCTGCAGTCCTTCACATTTGTTCTTTGAATTAGGAGTACGATTCCTCTATGCATATTGCATATGGATCATGTCATGATGTGTAGGGGGTTTATACTTTTCATCGAGTGGTAATGCGATGTTATTATAGTAGAACCTATGAGACCATAAGACTGTGTTGAATTACTACCTGAGTCTAGTACTGAACAGGAAGTAGCTCGTTATCCTTAAAATTTTACGCATGATTAAGCTTCAGGTGAAAATTTTCTCCCAATTGACTCATACAACTGCAAAACAGTGGGTTCGTCCGCATACCAGCTCTAGCCTCGGCCTGTTCCCATATATGGAGCGTGGAAGGCCATCCGATAGTGTATTAGCAGATAAATATCCCACCTGGCATGCTTGTGGGCTGCGGCTACTTTCTGAGGTAAGCAGCTAATTCCTCAACAATAGCAACGTATCTGATGTGATTCGCGGGACCTCCTCCCGCAAACTTTTGCTCGAGCGTACCCCGCAGATAGTCTGCTTCCAGACTGTGTTGAGGTGGCGTACTAAGGTTGTACTCTACTACTACCTAGATAGTACTAGTCTTGTGTATAGTTTCAGTACAGACGGTGCTCGATTCTGGTGGTTAGTAATGGAACACCCCACATTCCGAACAAGTGAATCACTACTGCTCTGAGTATAAATAGACTAGCTATTTATGGTGGTAAGATAAATAGCTGTCCGCTGTTGCTCAATTAAATTAATATTTAATCTCTATGTTTTATCACCCTGCCTACCTTATTGTGGCCATACAGGAGGTCTTCTGCTAGGAGGAGAGTATGGATCTGGATGTTTATGCTTTGTTCAGGGTCTTAAATGCTATTCTGGAATGTAACACTTAATTGACAGTGTTTCCAAAGTATTATGTAATATATTATCCTGCGTGTTGTCTCCTTGGAATAAGACGCATGATGCGGGATGATCATCAATATTTTTGCTTTTGACATTAGATAGTCTGTCTTGCAGCATTGTCTGAACGATTTCTAACGTAAACTAGCCTGCATAGTTACCAGATACTGTAACATATTGGCTGAAAGACTGGACAGCACTGAAGGGGCTTGTGCAACTCAAGGGTAGACTTCCAAATTAGGTAGAATAAACAGCGACTATCACTTCATCTCCCTCTGCTCAAGATGGCATTCTAGCAATGTTCGGGATTATATTATAGCGCTGGAGCCTTTTTCAATTCTATATTTTGCTACTGTCATCGAAGAATCGGAATTCCCCCTGGCATTATCAACGTCATCAATGGTCTCAGCGATATCGCTGGTGCGGCAATGGATGCTTATCCAGAAATTGACAAATTGCATTCACTAGGTCAGCGCACACTGCTAGAGAGATTATGAAGCTAGCTTCTGTCAACCTGAAGAAAGTTGTCTTTGAGATTGGTGGAAAAACCCCGTTGATTATGTTTGAAGATGCCGATCTCGATTCTGCTGTTAGATGGTCACGCATTGACATTATGACCAATCAAGGACAGACATGCCCTGCGACAAGTCGAATCCTCAAGTTTGTGGAGCTTTTCAAAAAAGCAAATCCAGGAAGTATCTTAGATTAGCGACCCTTTTGAGAACACAGCATTTCAGAATCCTCAAATTACAAAAGCCCTATTCGACAGTGCCATGTCGTATATCTAATCTGGAAAATGTGAGGGCGGGGCTCTGATCCAGGGCAGGGAGCCTCATAAGGATGTTAACGAAAGGGGATTCTTTGTCACGCCCACAGTCTTTATGAACGTGAAGGAGCATATGAAGATTTATTGTGGAGAGGTCTTTGGACCATTCATTGTGATCCTCATCCTCTGACACTGAGGAGGAAGTGATTGATAGGGCTAAGACTGTACTTATGAATTGGGTGCTTCTGTAAGGACTCCTTAACCGGACAATATACGGTTTTGCTCCATAGAAAACCCTAGCCGTACCGGCTGCTGTCGATACTAGGTGTCCACTCAAGACATCGACAGAGCGCATCGCGTCGCGGCGGAAAGCAGATCTGGCTTGGTCTGGATTAATACTAGCAAAGTCACTGATACTCGGTAAGGTTTACCCGGAGAACATTGGGCCGTTGGGGGCCGTTTGACTAGGCTGACGCTCCTCCCAGATTTCCATTCTGGGAAATGAAACAATCTGGTATTCGCAGCGAGCTAGGCGAATCTGCTATTGCTGCATACACAAGGACCAAGTCTGTTCATATGAACCTGTGCTAAGACTTTAGGAAAGAAATCGCTGAAGTGGTTTTCAGTGACCGGGTCAAATATGGTGTCGAAGCAAGCCAGAAGTCTCGGAGTAAGGTCACCTATCGGACAACTCATGACCTCAATGCGAAATTAATGTGCATGAAGGAGAGATCTACTCCGTACCCTTGCTGCATATTCTTAGTCAAGGGATCGCTTGAATGTTTTACCTTCGGGCGCTAGATTGGCCTGGTCCTGTCCGCTTTCACTCATTACCTCCGGCTTCGTGGTGTATCGGATAGAATCGAGAGACCTCACACGACTGTTCTGATAAGTCTTATGTTTGCGTAGGACCACTGCCTAATCATAGTGCGACTTTGTGCAGCATTTTTCGTAAAAAATCACCAGAACATCCAATAACCTTCCACATCCGCAGCTTGGCCACTCAAAGAGTTGGAAGGACACCGGTTAAACCTTAAGATTAGAGCAGTCCGCCGGCCCACTGGCTTATCATCTTTGTGGCTGCCTGAGCTGCATTCTGCATTAATTTGCTCTGACCGTTGACAGCGATCGCTTTTTTTCTATCCGGTCCAATTAGCCTGCTTGATTATGGACATGCAGGACCGATGCCAACCGAGCCCGGAATTTTTTGGAGCTAGGAATGTCCGCTCCGGCTTGGATAATCGTCAGTAATCATTGTCTTCGTCCCAATGGAGAAGGTTATTCGATATGGCCCAAGGCAGTTGTTGGCACTCGCGGAGCGTATTTGAGTAGTTGGATAGCGGAGATACAAACGGTGCAAACACCTGGTGGGTGATATTCGAATACGCAGATCGCGATTTGTCCCCTCATCAATAGATACGATGGCGATGGCACAGCTGGGATGACGTGATCTTCAAATGAACGGGTGGATATTATAGTAACGGACATAGACTTGATATCATCGAGTTGCTGTGAGTTGCCTCTGCATCGTTCTTTTGCGTCGCACCGCCGTCTCTGTTCCAGATCAGATCGGCTTTCCCGTCTCTAGCCTTCAACGGTACAGCCGGAAGTCGCCGTGCAGCGAAAGCCAAAACATAGTCCAAAGTCCCTCTCTGGCTCCTGCATTTGGACGGTAGATTCGATCAACATCCGTACTTCCAGGGGTGGTTCACATTATGGCTGCAGCCTCTACTGAAGGTGCAGTACATATGCCGTCGAACAATCGGACGTGGCGGACCCATTTCCCGGAAGGGGATCTCTGGGTATTCGGTTACGGGTACGTATCTTTTGTTCTATGAGGATCCTCCATAATGGACTTTCTGTACTATATACATTGCTCTCGTTCTGCTTGCATTCCCTTATCACCCTATTATCTATCTCTGGACGTGAAGCATGGGCATAGCTGATCCCCCCTCGTAGGAGCTTGATATGGAAACCACCCCCGCATTTTGGTATGTGCAGTCTGGTCCTTAGCTTCCCTATGATGTACCCCGACGGAACAGTTTAGTCTGTTTCAAGAGTTGGGTCGTTTAATTACTACGCCCTATCATATGCACAAGTGATAAGGAAATTTCATCGGGAATACACCTCGGTATTTCCATACTCATTTACTGTTGTTTCAGACAAGAGAGTGCCAGGTTACATCAACGGCTACGTGCGGAGATTCTGGCAGGTGAGTGTAGCATTCTGAACTGCACGTGAATGAAAAACGCTAATTTGATACATTTCGTTGCCTCGTCAAGGCTAGGTGAGAGCCTCATCATACCCGCGGATTGCACTTTTCTTTTCGTAGCTATACCCAAATATTTCAAGAACTTCAGAGAATACCCCTGTGGATATCCATTTGCATCACCGTCTCGTAAGGTCCTCTTGGAATTTAGATAACTGACGAAATTGTTATAGTGCTGATCACCGGGGTACCCCTGAGGCTCCCGGGCGCGTGGTAACGGTCATCGAACGATCTTTTTGGGAGACTCTAAATGACCCAGTATGTCATATTTTCCCCTCGAGTCTCTGTCTTTGATCGTTTCGTTCCTCCTTCAATTCATCTTGACCTTGGTGCACCCGCGCGCGCCTACCGATCTGTTCCCTTTGAGCTTTTTCATCACGCATCCACGTCTATAATTCAACCCTTTCTATAGATCAAGCACTCAGAATCATTCCTCTTTTAGCAATCTCACCTCGAGACTTCCTCTACATCCGCTGTCTGGGGTGCTGCCTACCATTTTCCAGCCTCCCACGCCGAAGAGGTGCACGATTACCTCGACGTCCGCGAGATTAACGGCTACACCGTGCACTTCACCCCCTTCCACCCTGTTGCTCCCGTCTCACCATCAAATGAATCATCCGCTTTGAATGCCGCACCATCTGGCACCGATGGAATCTCAAGCCCTGGCGTCCCCATGACCTGCATGGTCTACATCGGCATGCCCACAAACACACAGTTCCTACGAGATCCCGCGGATCGTGACCCGGACGCCGTCGCACGCGTTATTAGCGTGAGCCATGGACAAAGCGGTAAGAACACAGAATACCTCTACCTGCTAGAGAAGGCGCTCGAAGGACTTGGTCTGGGTAGTGCAGACGGTCACGTCACAGATCTCGTGAAGCGCGTGAAAGCGCTCGAGGGAATAGAGATAGCCGAAGAGGAAGAAGAAGAGGCCGAACGCGAGACGAAGAAGCCGTTTGAACTCCGAGAGAAGGCGTTTGAGCCCGAGGAGACGGAGACGCTATCGCACGCGAAGTTTCCGCGGACGGAGTGATCCATGGTTCAGTATTTGGATAGAGAAGCCACGTCAAATATAGATTCCACATAGATGACAATAAACGAAGTTACGGTGTTTGATAGATTCAGGACTCCCAAAATAAGAACAATGCTATGGATAAGAAAAGCAAGCCCTTACCACAATGAGGCAACTGCTGGTACGGATACACATTGGTCGAAATAGCGATGTGATGACAAATGATGGCACAAATCAAGCACATGCCACAATGGAATCAAACTGCCGCCTGCGTCTCTTAAAGGTGTTTTGCTATGCCAGAGCGGGTTTATCATGAGAAAGAGTTTTCATGGCTAGAAAAATTCATCATATCACATATGAAAGGCTTGCAGTCTCCCAACGAAGGAAATGAGAAATTCCCAATAGAAAATGATATCCAACACTTTCATCCATCATAATCATTCTCGGCCGGTCATCCTTCATAGTTAGAAAAGAGAAATTCGTCCTCCCCACGTTCCTATTATACCCGTGAGGTCAAGTCATCCAAGAGGCCTGCAAAGAGTCTCCTCCAACAGTACAGTGAGAATGCTCTCTCGTTCGAAACGACTCGAGTTTACTGGTTGGAAAATCCTCCTTGTTTTGGAGTTAACTGCGGCTCATCTCGAAGGATGTTTTCTGCTCGAGGCGAATTCACTCACCTCCGTAGCCGCCAGAGCCAGAGCCGCCTCCTGTTCTAGAATTCAGCTGCATGCATACAGAACATGTGGAAACACTACATACCATAGCCTCCACGGTAGCCTCCACCTGATTCCGCGCGATTGTAGCCGCCACGGCCATGGAACCCGCCATCATTGCGGGGTCCAGTGCGTTCAGAGGCCTTGTCGACCCTGATGATACGGCCGTCGAATCTAGGATCATGTCAACCCCCGCCTTGTTGACTGAGATTAGGATGGGATCATGGACTTACTCTTGATTTGTCATCGCATTCATCGCGGCATCTGCATCTGCCACATTCGTAAACCGGACGAAGCCAAAGCCGCGGCTGCGGTTCGTGTCCCGGTCCTTCACAACGATCTGTAGAAAGAAGACCGTGGTCAGACCTCAAGGACAAAAGTTACATCAACGGTCGAGATCTATCGGAAGAACTGACGGCTTCTTCGATCGCTCCATACTTCTCAAACCCTTGACGCAGGGTCTCATCCGTCGTGTGCCACGCAAGGCCGCTTCGTTGGATATGCTGTCAGCAAAGCAGGAACACCAAGGAAGGAAATGAAGAAAAGAATCAGAAGACAAACCCGATAAAAAGCTTGGACATTTTGATGTCCGGAGAGGGTTGTCTTCGAAGGTGCACGCTGCGGTTGAAGTGTCAGTAGATGCCAAGATTTTCAAACTCGTTAAATCTTCCCGTCCGTCTGGAAAACCCAGCCAACAAATAGAGGAAATTAATGCTGTCGCGAGCCCTCTCGGCCAGCGCGCAGCAGCCTTTACTTGAAACTGGGACGGAAAGAGCTGGAGGAAGAATGGAACATGGAAGATGATGGCACAGGGATAGATCTGGTACCTTCTAGGATCCCAGGCGGATGTGAACGTTATTGCGTTGTCAGTTGACTCGGCCGCAGTTGATGCAGATGGACAGATGTGCCGAAGTCCCAGCTAGAAATCGATGGTGGGAAGTGAGGAGGCTGCAGTGGATAAAGGAGGGGTCGCGACAAGATAAAGGCCAGGAACAAAAGGAACGAGGAAGAGCCGGCCACGGGCGTAACAGGCAAAAGACCTCTAAGACGATCTAACGGAACGCCTGGTGAGAAGATTGGAGAGCGCGGTGCGCTAATACCGGCTGACGCACACTCATCCCCAATCAATCAAGAGATCTATTCTCTTCTTCTGGAGACTGGACCGCTGTCATCGACGGTGGACTGCGGTGGAGTAGACATAAGAGGGGCAACGATGCCTAGACGAGCAGCGTCCAGCGCCGTACATCTAGAGCTTGAAGACCCTTGGCGAACGATGGATGGGATGTGCATGATATACACTAAAATGTACTAATCTGAAACCCTATAATTGCTCGGACCGGCCTCGGCTAAGCTGTACCTAGCCTGTACATTGAATACATCCTCCAGGGCATATGCGCAGCGTCTATCCTAGTCCTCTGCGGTATCCTGTCCATCTCGTGCTCGAGCGCGAAGAGAGCTTGGAGCTGGTCCGGGATACAGTTTTGCAGTTGTGCCGACTAGGCGGCATCGAATGCAGCCGGGCAATCGCACAGTACGACGGTTGCAGGCGATGATATACTCTAGTGATCGATTGCAGACAGATGTCCGAGCCCTTTAAGTACCTAGTTGGAGCTAAGGACCCTGGCGTGAGCTTTCCTGCTGCAGCTCCTACGGGGCCAGTGGCAGGAAAACCAAGTTTCGTGGATTCCCATCATTATCCCATCTTGGCCGGAACCTACCGCGGAAGCTGCGTAGATCCCTAAGCATCCGATGTGGATAAAATTGAAGATGCGCCAAACCTCTACGCCGAATGCTGACAGCCTGCAGGGCCTACCCAGTAGTGGCGTTCGCTGCAGGGACCACGTTGGAGCTCCCCCTCTATATCTCGGAGCGACAACCGTGTTTCACTGAAGCTCTGACCAAATTATCGAGTTAACACCCACGGAGGAGAACTGTTGAGAAATGCCGGATACGCTGCGGAGTTGGCGGATCACCTGAATGTGCAGCGATGCGCGCCTAACTACCACCAGTCCCAAGACGTGGTTGGTCGCTCCTCTGTTTTACCCTTCCGCCAATGCTAGAGCTCTCGAGCCGTTGCGGTGCAAACAGGCGATCGCTAGAAGAACGGGCCTATTTCCCTTAATCGATCAAGGCTGATCTCCGCTTCGTGGCGGGGAACAGAGCAAACCAGGGTTTGTACTGGCGCCACTCATCTCTCGCTTTCTGGGGGATCATTGCGATATTCCCAACTGTGTTAAACAGAAAGTAGAATTGTTGGGGCGTTTTGAAACGTGCACACGTGGTTGTTGCTTCTCAGATACCATTTTTGTCGATGACCAAGACAATGACTGAGCCTGTTCTCCAGTAGAATCTCAATGATGGGGCTCCAGGTAATTTACCTGTACTATTGATTGTCAGTTCAGTTAACCTAGTCCATCCCCTGTGGCAGAAACACCAGATCAAGGTTCATGCCTGAAAGGAAAGTTTGAACCATTTTTGCCCGGAGGTGGCTGTGAGCTTCTTTCCAGGGAGCTGATAATGCTTTCCGCCGTGTTATGGAAAAAGTTCGGTGTTGATTTGACATTCGCCTCTCGCTAGAGAGATATTTGTGCAATGTCGTTCTCTCACTCGGAGTTGCGAGAGGTGAGGATATTTAATAGGACTTGTCAAGTGTGGGCGGGACTCGTCACCGGCCACGCAGCTTCCCAATCAGGCTTCCTCGTACTTGCCTTATAGAACGGAGCATTGCGGCGACTGATCAAAGTACGATCTACGTCGACAGATAGTCTCTCTAACGTGTCGTATCCTCCATGTGAGTTACTTTCTTTAAGATAGCTCTTTGGCTGTATAGAGCTGGCTCACATCATCAACACCTCAAAATATGGTCCATATGAAGAAGTCCCATATATGGAATTGGCTCTCGGATGTCCACGGACACTTCGATACTCATATACAGAATCACTACGATGGCTTCAATGGATTACAAGGTCCCAACCATGATCAGAAAGATGGTGGCCGGCAAAACTGTAAAAAAGTCTCCCGATTACAGACACGAAAACAGGGCAGTAACAACACCCAGGAAAACGATATTTTGAAGATTTTGCGTAATGACTTACCCCTCAGTGGCTCTGTTTATGATGAGATGCTAATAAGATAAAGGGCATGGAAATGTAAATGGTCTTGACCCTTTTCCTGTGAAAAATGACTATATCTTTCGAAACGCCGCTTTGCCTCACAACTATCACGAAAGAGGCAAGAGAAATTGGAGTGAGCATGCAAAAAATTCTCCAAATGCAGATGTCCTACGTGTCAGAGAGTATCCACGGTTAACAGGTCGACGCGAAGTATTCGACAGCAGCGACGAGAAAATGCAGAGCTTTCAGCAAGCATACGACTTAGGAAGGGTTGAGAATGAGAGTAGAAGGACGATGAAAAATAAGCACGAAAGGCAACCTCGAGCTAAGACCAGGGCAGATCGATATCAACCAAAGACCGGAAAACCTCATAAAAGACTAGTATCTGCGTCAGCGCAAGGGCAAAATAAGAGATCTAGGAGAAAGAGCAAGAGACGCTCTCTAATCAATGAGGACTTCAATGCTGTTAATGTGACAGCAGACCGTCTGACGGTAAGAGGCACAGACTGTTTGTATACTTTTACTAAAACTTCCACTCAGATCCGCTCCGGTCATAGGACGGGTATCTTCGGAAATGGCAGAGCGTCCACTCCTGTGAGACCACGAGATCGTAGGGACTCTCCATGATTGAATATGTATGGGAATTCCTTTCTGACATGGTGAACCAGTTCCAGATCTTACATTTTCAGAAATGAGGTTCCTTCGAAAACACAGAGATAAGAATGAAAGTAGAGTCTCACAGTCGGAAATACCGAAGTCTCCGCAGATGATTCCAGCAAAAATAGTACAACGAGAAATACCCCAATACTATACCAACGACGGTACACATGCCAACATAAAGGGTGGCAGGGAAAGGAGCAACAACCACATGAGTAAAATGAGGGAATATCTCGAGCTCACTTCGTCGGCAATTCACTATCCATGCTATGGCTCACCTACCCCACCATCTGGACAATGCAGCGTAATCAACCGCAGTAATGAACATCAGTTGTTAACAAGAAAATCCTCCTTCACTAATATCGCCAGTCAGAAACCGCAAATGGATTCTAGTCCTACCGTTCCTTACACTTGGTCAGACAGTGAACCAGCAGATGACTCCAAAGATATGGACCCCTCTCTACTGACTTATGTGACTGGAATTCTGTTGGACAGTTTGAACTCAGGAAATGGAAGACATGAAGAAAATTGCGACGAGACTAAAGTTTATTACGATCTAGAAGATTTGCAAAGACTATGCAGTGACCAAGAACGCTGCGGAGGGTTTGAGGATGAGAGCTTAAAGAATGCGAACTCACGAATAGGCGCGAAGGGAAGTCAGCACCTTATGAAAACCAGAAATAGTCGGCATTCCAGCAGTAATCGAGGTCGACTCCCAAAAGTCACTGAGGTACCACGAAGATATCATCACCAGAAGAGTCCTCGACATAACGCAACTTTGGATTCTACTGTCTCTGCAGACTTTCTAGGTGATTACACATCACATAACAAACAAGTCAGAACCAAAAATACAAGCAAGCGATCTGTATCGCCAACTCACAGACAAATTCTTCCACCAGAAGGTACTGAAAAATCAACAGCCTGTTGCACCAAGCCTCTAGAGGCTAGACATGTGGGCCAGATTGAAATCGAAACGGACCATGAATGTTTTGGTCAACATCGCGAAAATTCGGCATCGATAGACTTGCAGACGGAATATGCTATCAGTGCTAGCATCCCCAGTGTCGATGATGTGTTGTATAATCTCTACAGGAACTCATTCTCAGTTGAAGAATTACAGGAGATTGAGAAAAATAACGAAATAAATATATGGGAATTGGATATTATCAACAAAGCTGGGACGTCCCACCTAGGGTCCCAAGTGGCAAATGAATGCGCAAAACGTGTGGCACCAGATACCTCGCCAAGTCGGAAATTCTGCAATCTTAGTTATCAGAGTCAGATACTCCTAACTGGAGTTCAAGATGAATTATATGACCGCTTATCTGATTCTCCAGGGCAAGATAAGGAAATTCTGTGTGAATCTAAAGATATGCTCTTACCAGATGGTTTCCTTCCGTTGGCGCAACATATATCAAATTCTAACCACCATTCTGGGGCGAGTGAAGCTCGACTTCACCTTATACCAGGGACATCGTACGCATCTACAGATCAACCAATAACATGGAGACACTCCCCGTTGCCGACAGCGGGTTTTGCTAGTCAAAACCATTACATGCGAGATGCAACAACGGGTTTTTTGGAACACACACATAATTGCGACGGCTCCAATGGTACAGCAGACGAGGATTACGGACCTCCAGGATTTTGGCGACAGAATAGGCTGTATTGAAAGATATCGAGAAACTTACGGAGTATGTTTGGCATCCCGAAAAGCCCTGGGATTTGGGCTAGCGCATCAAGGGCATGACCTACTGGTTTCCGGTGCTAAATGGATTTGGTATTATGGGTAACATAGATTGTACAGTCTAGTTTAATGTAGGACATATCAATATGATTTACACCGAACATTTTATGTCTTTACACCCCGTGTTTCTGGATGAAAAAACATGGCTCTTTTCCGATAATTTGAGATAAATGGCGGAGCAAGAAGGGAGATCAGAGAATTGCAAAAAGCGCTCGAACCTTTCAAATTTTTGGTGTACGAGGATGCTGCGAGGTACTCGATACTTGTCTTTCTGGCTCTAATCCTGTCCGCCAACCAGGTACGTAAGACCGAATGGGCGGAAATTCAGGCAACCCCTGCATGAAAACTTGAAAATTGGGGACCGCATCCCAATTTACCGGGATTCAGTAAACATTTCTGTCTTCTACAGTATTTTCGGACCTAATTCCACGCGCGTGGCATCACGCATCATTTCAAGGCCGGCGCCTTCGGAACACCGTTCTGCAGCTTGACATCATGGTGTCTGAGTATTTCCCCCAACAGGACAACGCCTGAAAGCTGCAGCTTCATGCAAATTGGTTCCTGGTCCCGAAAATATGGACTTCGTCGCTACACGTCCCCGCTCTCGTAAAGCCTATTATCTGAACAGGGTTTACGTATAAATTAGCGAGGTCGTGGTCATCTGCAAGTTGTCGGATATGGTACCGGCTGTTCGGGGGCTGATCTCATTTTAAGCCTGGTCCATTTTGAAATATTCAGCCGCATGATTACCGATTGGGAAATACTTTGCCTCAACATTGGAAGAGAAGTCTCCGAGACGGAGAACCATCCTATTGGTTCCTTGTACCTGCTTTGGAACGGTAGGAGAATAGTCCTAGGTTCCCCTTTCCTGAATATTCTTGTGAGACGCATTTGAGTTGATGTCTGTCTGTTTATTGAGGGTGGGGGACTCATATTCGTCTTCTCCTTTGTACGACGATCGGGTGATGTGGTATCGTGTGCATTGGGCTTCTTAGCAGTGAGTCCCACCCCGGCTGTTTAAAGCCTCATTTTGGGGGTTTTGGAACAAGCGTTATGTAGTTCCTTGTTGGCTTGATTAATGCCTCCCATTTTTAGACCGAAGCTTCCGAAGGAGAAAATTATGAGCGAGGCGGCGATTCAATTATTTGAGAACGATACCGTCGACACAGTGATGGATGTAGAGAAGCGGAATCGTTAAACTGTGTTCACGCACCATCGGCAGTTCTATTAGAATAGTATGCCTCCACGCAGTCAAGGGTCTTTCGCATAATCTTCTGGGTACCATATTTTGCGACCTGAAGAACTTTGTTTCAAAGCTGGTGGAGTAGCCCCCTACTCCGCCTGAGGAAATGAATTAAAATAAGATTTGTCAAAAGTACAAGCCACAGAGAAAGTTGCACGGTTGAGATTTAGGAAGCGAGTATTGACAACGAAGCGGTGTGTGAAAAAGAGCCTCAATATGACTCGCGAACCTGATCTGATTGGGGCGTTTTAAGACTAGAACAGGGAGGAAGCTGATCATAGTCATATATGGCTTGACATAGGCCGTAGTTTTGGGGCTAGAAGCATTCTGAATCCTGTTCATGCAGCGGGGGAAGGTGTCTTGCAGCCGACCCGCCACGGCGGAGCGAACCAACTGACTGACCTCAGTGTCGGAACTTCGATCAAATATATTGACCCGAAGCCTTGGGATTCCGGTGCGCCTTCGTCTATTATCTGTCTCCTGAATCCCACGCTAACATAGCTGTAAGCCTGTTGTTTTGCCTCCTAATTTGCCTCATCGAGGCCACAACAGGGATATGAATCAGATCACTGGTCGAACATCGATTGTAAAGTAGATTCCTGGTCATTGAACGGTGGGGTGCTCAGAAAAAAGGGACCCGTCAACAATATGGAATGATCATCACGTTCGTCAAACCGTTGGCCTTTTTGTGGCTTACTGGCATCGGGCGAACCTCACTGTCACCCGAGGAACTGGGAACATGGGCGGTGAAACCATATGTTCGGATCATATCAAAGTTTGAGAATCAGCGTTTCCTAGCAAGTATATTGCGCGTGACAGCCTCGGTAATGAATCACTTCATCCTAAGTCGGCTCAATATAGGATAGGCTCTTCGAGTGTAGAGATTCGAGAAATACAACCCCAGCAAAGCTCAAGGTCTCTGAAGATGAGCCGCTGAAAAAAAAAAATCAGCAGTCTTGACTCCGGCGCAGCGGTAAGCCGACAGTTAGGATCCGCCTCCTTGATCATAGATAAAGCCACTTGCAGTGCGGACGGGCGGCCCGTGATTGATGTGCAGTAGTTAGCGGAGAGAAAAAGACTCTTATAAGCGAATGAGAAGGAAGAGAAGTCTTAGTGAAAACTTAGTGTTCAAAGTAGTCGGTCACCACGCGTCGTTACATCCATTATGTGTTGTTATACTTACCTCTTCTGGGTATTGTTCTCGGGGAAAAGAGAGCACCAGTTAGAGATAGACTTAAGTTGCCTCAGACACAATGAGGCTAGGCTCGTCTAAACTATGATTCCGCGATCTGAGAGGACATAGATTAGCTTCCACTGTTTTGTGGCAGCTAGACTAGCGTTCCGGTAGACAGGGCCTCCTGGTCAAAGGGTTAACCAGAATCCTGGGTAGCTCTCTATACTGCCCCAGAAGAATGACCATGTAGCAAGTGATGTCTGCAGATGCTCCTGCAGCTCTAGTACCTGTCGAGCTCCGATAAATATCGGTCCCCTCTCTGTTATGGTTCGCACGCAATACTATAGGATATCTCCGTTAGCCCCGTGCCATTTTCCTGAGTGATAAATGCAAGAACATATCCATACATTCATTGCAAAAAGTATTTCTCCATACAGCTTTATGTGGGATCTTGAGAACAATATTTGGACTCGTACAGTTTCCGTTATCCCTAACTTCATACCGGAAAATAGTAAAAACCGTTATTTTTGCCCCTAAGACGGCAGTGATCAAAATACCACAAGCGTTGAGGTAACTAACCTCAGGTCTGTCTAAACAGTATGGAGTCTCCCAGCCCCCCCGTTTGATATACTCGCAAGAAATGCTGAATGATATCCCAGGCTGCGGTGCTATGTCTTCAGGAAACATGTCCAGTGATGCTGCAAATTCTAGATTAACTAAAGAGCTTCTTGAAGAGCAAGAAAGACTCTTTAATGAGGTAAATCTGCCGAATTGCTCTTCTGTTATTATTTATAACTGAGCACTCCTACAACAGGATCAGAGGATCGATGAGAGCTGGGCCGAAAGTGTCGTACATGATGAACGGGTGCATCTTTTCCATTCACAACTCGGGACGGATGGTTTCCATAACAGGATACAAATGGATCTGGATAATTCTTCACGGGACGTTATTTCTGAAGATCACACATTCACTCCTGGAGAGAGTGAAGAATACAGCCATGATAGCTTGAGGCTGTTCAGACCAAGACAGGATCCGTTTCAGGAAAGTCCGTTGGAGCGCTTCTTGACTCCTGACGGCTGCAGCGACCCGTCGATTTTTGCTCGACGGGCTCTAGCTGAGATTGGAACGCCACTTGGAAGCACCGAAACAATAGCAGAACGAAAGAGAATAGCGAAGAGGAATGCGGAGAAGGTAAAGAGGGTGGCAAGGAACGCCTATGAGAAGTGAGAATGAATACTCATTGAAATAGTGTCGTACTACCGATTCCGTCGTCCTTTCTTATCCAAGATCAAGAGGTAACGATATCATTCAGCAAACTTATTTTGCAATATCAAGTCTGATTTAACTGTATTAATTCTGGGAATGTGTGTTGATGATTGGGATTTCTGGCGGTGCCTTGGGTTGTTTCAAAACAGTCATTGCACTCTGGCCGCTGCAACCCCACTTGCTTGGCTCGAATCAAATGAGCAGGAAGGCTTCACATGTCAACGTTGTAATTTACTGCACTAGTACTACCAATCAAGGCCATCCTTTACGCAAGGCACAAAATTTTGGTAACCGATATATAATTCCTGATGCTCGTAAACACAACCAAGGGGCTAGATATAGATGCAGACCTGAGAATATGGAAATTCGCCTGAAGCGCAGTTTCAATTGAATTGAGGATTGAAGTTTGCACAAGCATAATAGCTATAAAGACATATGAACATTCAATGCTTAAGCCTCCCGCGGAGAACCATACGCCGAAAGCAATCGCCCAGAGCGAAATCGTCTATTAACGGCTCACTATGTCCTGTGAAGGGCCATCACAAAGAGGACAACGCCTCAACAGCACCACTACCCCTGAAGACAGCTTTATTCGTCATGACAACCTCCACTGGGTATTTCCACTCCATAAACTTTGTCCATCCTAACCACAATACGTGTTAGCTAAGGGATTCCATCCAAAGAAAGAAGGTGTATCTGCAGTATACTGTCATACCCCAATAGGCGCATCGCCTGCCCATATATTTCCCAATGAACGGAACCAGAACCATCGTTAACAGTAATTCCAGCTGCTGGATGCTTTCTTTCCACTCCTCCTCAGCATCTGAGTAGTCGTCATCGGACAACGAATCGACTTCAGAGCCGCTGGTGGATTCTGACGGTAATGAAGCTACCTCATCTTCTGAGTTCGACTGATAGGCGTTGTAGTTTGAGGAGACCATGTAGGCCGAAGCGGAGGGGGAGTAGCCCGGTGAGGGGCCGGAGGTAGACATGGTGATGATATAGCAACAAGTGAAGCAGTCGAGGAGAAGAAAAAAAGTGAGCTAATACGTTCGAATAAAGGGCCAGACACCACGGCAGCCGCCCTACCGCCCTGTAATGGATTAAAACATGAGCAGCTTCTGATATGTGCCTGGCAGATCCAGAATGAAGCTCTTGATGATCGGGATGTTGATGCCTCCTCTGCCCCGGACGACGTCAAGCGCGCGATCATGTGATACCAATCTTACGGTAATACGATTACCACGACGGGCTTAGCCCCGAACTTTTTGGCCCAATACGATCACGTGAGAGGAACGGGTGATAACAGGATTGCCATCGCAGGCCAGGAGATTCGAGTCATCGTGTGTTAAAGACCTCACATCCATCCGTCTTGTTCGCCTTGATCGCCGGATTTCTTCGCGCATAAAATCTATACTGATCGTTCTGGTTGTGCGTTCGCATCTCCGTGAGCCCACGATGGCGGAAACTGTACGTCACACCCTATTCCCCTTTGCCGATTGAGCCTCCCACATTTTCTTTAAACCCACGCCTCTCAGAATAATACTACCCCTCGGCACTACCACGCTTGCGTTGCCACCATACCCACTTTTCGGGCTCTTGTCTCGCAAGCAGCTGGTTGCGCTCATTCTCACCAGCACCAAACGGTTCTCCACTAATTCTTGGAGCCTCTACTGACTCATTTTGCTCGGTGAAGGAAGTTCAGACCGCGCCTCCGAAACACCGCAAGTCCGTAGCCTTTAGTGAAGGTGCAACAATCATGGACGCCAACGGTGAGATCACAGAAACCAGCCATGTTGAGGATAAGGTGACGGCTGAGAAGCACTCTGCCGGTAAGTTTGCAGTTTTACCGTATTACCGCAAGTTATGTGCATTGTTGGATCTCTCTAACGTCGATACGAAGGACCAGCGTCACCGGACAAGGAAGTCGACGAAGTGACAGAGCTTTTCAAGGGTCTGTCAAAAAAGAAGAAGTCCAAGAAGCCGAAAGAAGAGTCAGCAGAGGGCGAGGAAGCCGCACCGGCAGCCGATGGAGAGTTGGACCTGAGCGCTCTCAAGAAGAAGAAGACAAAAAAGGTCAAGAAGGTTGATGACTTCGAGGCCAAGTTGGCTGAGGCCGGTGTGGCAGAGGAAGCTGCAGAAGAAAAGGCTGAGGAGCTACCGGAAGGTGATCTTGAGGCTGGAACTGGTATCTGGGCGCACAACGCGACACAACCGATTCCCTACCAGCTGCTCGTTAAGCGTTTCTTCTCCCTCATCCAGAGCCATCACCCCGATCTGTTGTCCAGCGGTTCCAAGTCATACAAGATCCCACCGCCTCAGTGTCTGCGTGAAGGTAACCGTCGTACCATCTTCGCCAACATCGCCGATATTTGCAAGCGTATGAAGCGTTCGGAAGACCACGTTATGCAGTTTCTGTTCGCCGAATTGGGTACAAGCGGAAGTGTGGATGGAAGCAGACGTTTGGTTATCAAGGGTCGTTTCCAACAGAAGCAGATCGAGAACGTTCTCCGAAGATACATTGGTATGTTAACAACCTGTTACACTTTGCACTTCTTCAAGGCAGTCAGAAGCTAACCACTCTGTCATCGCAGTCGAATACGTCACCTGCAAGACCTGCCGCAGTCCCGATACTGAACTCAACAAGGGTGAAAATCGTCTGTACTTCGTCACCTGCAACTCTTGCGGATCTCGTCGTTCCGTCACTGCCATCAAAACTGGTTTCCGTGGACAGGTCGGTCGGAGAAAGAGACAGGGTTAAGCTTGTCGCTTTCTCTTCGATTTGCTTTCGCCGCTTGGAGATGGTGTGGCCAATTGTTATCATATTTTTTGGGTGTTCTCTGTCGCGCACTTTTATCAAGCATTCGTTGTGGATGGGAAGGGAATGAATGATTCCAACGTTGATGTCAAGCATGATGACGCTCAAAAATTTATGATGAGGGGATGATAACTCAGATGAGTTGAACAAAAAAGGGCATGGAACGGAAATAACGGTATGGCAAATGCATGACAATGGATAAGAATTAGACATTCACTCCCATTCAGCACCTTATCGGTGTCTGCGGGCCGTTTTCTCTCATTTTGTGTCTTGGTAACATACCTTTTCCTTCCGATTTCTTTGATCGGGCATATGGGAGGACACCCTGTTACATGAGATCCAAAAACAATGCATGATTATAATTTATGTGCATATCCCCTAACTACTAGCCTTCCATTCGAAGAAATAGAATTTTATCTCATGGATTAGAGAAGAAAGCATTAAAGTAGTGGTTTGCCACCATCCACAGGAAAGCCATCGGAGTTAAAATTAGCGGTAGAAATAACTTAATTGTTATCTAACGCATCTTTAGTGACTCGTGTGGATGGCCTTTCTTGAATATAACCTTTAATATTACCCGTGGTTTGGCTAATATGGTAGGAAACTGAAGTGTGACGGTTTGAATAAGGTTTTATTCAACATCCCCATTGCCGTCTATTATTGATTGTTTCGGGATCTTCCCCTCCGATGGGAGCACGTGGCACCGTCCACACTGGAAGTCGATAATTCCGATGTATGGGACAATATACTGGTACTTTAATGTATAGATAGATGGAGATGTCATGATGAGATTGTCATATATAACAAAAAAAAGCTAAGAAATCCTAGATATCGCTTCATACAATCATGATATACCGAACTGGGAAATAACAATGAAAGAACCACTACTCGTTCCAAGAAAGAGGGATATCCAGCATCTCTCATATCTCATCTCGATAAAGATGTTTCTGGATTTCAGGAGGCATCTTTCTCCTCTTCGGACTCTCAAGTGCTTTGGACTGGTGGATTAACCGCTAGCAGTGCTAGCTCCGATCTGGACACCAAAGGCGTTGAGATTCCTGGTCTGCAGATACACCGTCCCTGGTCCCATGAATCGACAGGAGAGACCTTCTCCTGAGGCTAATCCGGAGATTATTCCGCCAGAAGCGACGCGCTCCATCTTATATTTGCAGTTCCAGGCCACTAGATGGCCATTGTCAATATAGTATGATTCTCCTTCAACGAGCTAGGCAATTATTTGAAATATCAGTAACCGGATTCGGCAAAGCACATAGAAGGAGAAGCTCACCTCTTTCTTGATAATAGCACCGAAACTTTGCAACCAAAGCAGACCGGTTCCAGTGATCTTATATATGAAAAGACCTTCTCCCGAAAAAAATCCCTTCGAAAGACTCTGGCCTACATAGTCCTTGTTAATGCTAGTAGTTGCGGCCAGGAAAGAACTTTTTCCTATTTTCCATTCTTCCGATCCCGTGAAGCGGAGTACGGTGATATCCCCTAGAACTGAAGGAGCAAGGAGCAGTTCCCCAGGCCCGGTATACTCAGACAAAGTAAGCTTGCCTCCTGTGAGGAATTTCTTGAGTCCAAAATGAATGGTGCCTTTCAATGTTATCGTAGGAGACATTGCAATCATTACTCCTATCAGCCAATTTACCGTTAGATCATCTAATTCTTTCTCCAACGAGGATATGGAAGACACTCTTACCCGGCTTTGCAGTTAGTGGGCATCCAATTGCCAACTGAAGAGTTAGAAGAGAGTTGGTATCCCGATGGCTAATCCGGTAGCTTCCTCCATTGAAAGTTCCCACGTCGTCTTGTGTTGTAGCAATTGCACCTAAGAAGTTCCCAGCCGCCGGTGCACCACCAGGCATCCGTTCGAGTCTCCCGGTTAGAGGAGGTGACATCGGTGGTGGAGAAACGGGGGGGAATGAATAGGATGCATCAACAGACGCATTTGAGGACCACGTTTCTGATTTTTTGATATCCTGTGGAGGAGTCTGCGCTGCCGGGGGGCTTACTGAAGGCGGAGGCGCCGGATAAACTCCATTAGATTGGGATACATGTGATGGTGGTGGAGGGTAGGAGAAGTTTGGGGGAGCGAATCCCGGGGAGGTTTGAGGAGCAAATCCTGGAGACACCGTAGGAGGTGGTGGAAATCCTGAAGTCCATGAGAGATGATCTTTGGCTCTACGAAAAGTGAAGCTTACCTTTTGTAGGAGGCGCTGCTCGATGTTAACCATGAGCTTTATCTCGTCTTCCGGAGACAGGCAAGGCAGAGCAACTTACGCGGATAATGGGCCCCCTGAGCAACGGGGGCTGCGTACGCTGCGTGCGACATGATTTGATTGGGTTTGTCTTCTCGATAGTGACACCACAATCGGAACCCTGGACTCTCAAGTGCAGCGCGATTCAGCGCCTAAGACGGGAAATACACCGTTGATGTCAGGTATAGACAGTAAGAATGAAAGCAACCAGCTTCACAGATTTTGAAACTTGGAGTTGCCAATGGCTGCGACGTTCTGAATACGAGGGAAAGGATAAAGATGCAAGTATAAACCGGCTTAGAGAAAAAAAAAATCAAGATAACATATATACCCCGCCTCTAAAGCCGCTGGCATTAGAGCGCAAATGAGGCGACCTCTTTGGGCTCAGATGAAGCTTGAAGTAAATGTACAGCAAGCTATTAGGAGAAAGAAAATGCCGGACACAAAATGGAATTCATTCTCGTTTTAAATCACAGACTAATGCAACCATCGCGCCGAAGCTGGGCAAATCACCAGCTCGAGGACTGATAAGTCCCTGGATCCTGGGCAGGCGGTTAACAGAGCGACGAGAGTGACCGATCGTAAGCCCATGCGGGGAGTTGATCACTGTTGAGGAACGTGTTTAGCAGTGTGATTGGTGCTGCAGGTTAGCGCTTGCAAAGCCTCGGGCGGGCGAAGTGCAAGACATGCGACCAATAATACTATGTCAAGCCTGGCACCACACTGAATAACAATGATGGCGCGTAGCCCCGGTCTCGCATCTTGTCAAAAATAGATGGGACCCGGGAAGTGGCACCGTATTAAGGTCACTTGGATTTGAATAGTGAGATATGCTCACTAACACGCGTAAGCGGATGCGAAGGTCTAGATGCCGTAATATCTCGAGATGACAAGACACGCCATTTCTAAACGGTGTTTGGAAATGCACACATAGCAATCACATAATAAACATACAGTCTAAATTCACAGACAATAAGGTCTCTAATTATGCAAGAGTAAGATCACATGAAACGAAAAATCATGATCTGAACGACGTCGCTCGAAGATCATACTAGGATGCAGATTGCAGAAGAGCCATGTAATCTTCTCTGCCAGAGCTTCTCGCCCAATCGAAGGCTGTCCAGCTGGAATCATCCTTGGCGTGAACGTCGCATCCTCTCCGTAGAAGATCCGATACCAGAGACGTGTGTTTCCTTTGAACGGCTAAGATAAGTGCCGTATATCCAAAACCGTTCCGTGCATTAATATTGGCCCCGTTTTCCATGAGAAACTCAGCGATTTCTGTGTTTCCTTCAGACACTGCTGATAGAAGCGGTGTCATGCTGTTGATGCCTGCCGAGTCAATATATACATTTTCAACGAGGAGACGCTTCACGACAGCAAGATGGTTATTACATGCTGCAGTGTTTAGCGCTGTATCATAGGCTATGCTATCGGATGCGTCAATACTAGCCCCATGTTGCAAGAGTATATCTAGAATCTGAATGTTTCCTTGATGTGAAGCAACGAAAATGGGAGTAATTTTCGATGTAGAAGCTGCGTTAGCGTCTGCTCCATTCCGAAGCAATCTGAGCACAGCTTTCTCATCACCCTCTGCGACCATATCTATAAGAGCAGTAGGTCCTCCTATTGCACCGCCGGTACCACTAGCATTCATATCTGCTCCGTGTCGGTGTATTATTTGTATTGCTATATCAGATTGGCATTGACTCACCAACTGCAATATTGCTTGGAGAAAAGGGGGATATAATTTTCCGATTTCTATCCACCTAAGAATCACCCAATACAGTAATGAGGAGTATTCGTGGCTAATAAGCCAGTCCAAGCACAGTTGTTCTGTTTCCTTAGAGATCTCGTGGTCAAGAAGATCGTCATCGACCTTAGTCAGCCAATGCAGTACCCCATGCATGGCTAGTTGCGACACAGGGCTCGTATTTTCGGGCATGGTCACTCCAATAATAGAGTCCTCGTGCGTCCCAAGTCCTCTCAGAACATTCAAGATGGACTGTTCTTGTAGCTGCTTCGCAATATGGTATGAGACCCACCTGAGCTGGCGAAAAAAACCATCCCGATATTGAGACCGCTTTCCGAGCAACCTCATATTGTACCGCAAATAGTGGCCTCCAACTTGAAACGAGTTGAAAAGTAAGTTAAAGTCCATAAGTGCATGCGAAAAGCCTTTCTCACGGACAGAGGCATCATAATGTAACATCGCCCGACAACACAAATATCCCAGTTCATTTATCGACCGCTCAAATTCCTCCTCTTCTGATAGATGGCATAACCATCTAAGCAGTACAAACGCATTATCCCAATCACTGTTGTCTATATATCTTTGGATGCGCTGCCGAACAGTAGTTGAATCAGCGGACAGTGGTGGCAATTTTCCTTGCCTTCTCAATGCCAGTACTATGCACAGCAAAGCATCTTCACGAGAGCCTAGATGGCTCGCCTCAAAACAGTGAACTAGCTCTTCTATTCGACTGTTACGCGCGATGAAGACTCCCTGTGTATCCTGTAATATTTCAAGTTCTCCTCCCAATTCCCAGGGCCCTGAAAATAATGAGTTCAGGAAGTATATATAGATATCTTGTGCTGCCATTGTGCATAAAGTATTGTGAGTTTCCATAGCGAAGACATCCATGGCCGTAGTTGTGGACGAATCATTTGAAAGGTACCCAAACATTCCTCGAGATAGGGAAATATTCTCGGAAGTGACCTTTCGTACCTGCGTTTGTCTGAAAATCCACTTATAATAGAGCAGCTCAGCCTCCTCCGCCATAGCTTCGTTACGGTCTTGGCCGATTATTCGATAAAGAGGTTCTCCTGATAGGAGTCTTTCATCTGAATTGAGCAAAGACCATGTCCATAATCCTAGTACTGCTTCTAACTCAGCAGCATCGACTTTCCAGTGTACCCAGTCTCCCAGTTTCTCCAGGATTATACTATACTTTTCAACTTCAGAACGCTCGGGCTTATCGCTTGATTGATATTTCAGGACAATATAGAAGATAGAGGAGACAGACTGATCGCCTGCCCAGGAAACAACGACTTCCATGGTCGTTTCGATCACTTTCTTGAGATCCATCGCAACCTTTCGAATTGGGAGATCGTCCCAGGC
This sequence comes from Paecilomyces dactylethromorphus, assembly GCA_029606265.1. Taxonomy (NCBI): domain Eukaryota; kingdom Fungi; phylum Ascomycota; class Eurotiomycetes; order Eurotiales; family Thermoascaceae; genus Paecilomyces; species Paecilomyces dactylethromorphus. The sequence goes on from JAPVCE010000034.1 coordinate 1,512,787, forward strand.
GTAGTTCTGTCCCTTGTTGTCAATGCCAGAGAGTAATGCTAGATGCGCCCTGGTCTTCAAAATTTGCCGACCTTGCCGTACTTGTATAGCGGAACCATCAGAATCTTCTCGACAACTCAACTGATCGGTCGGTTCTGCAGATACAAACAGAGATTTCACATTTTCCAGGTGAAAAGCAAAACAATCCAGCTCTTGTTTATTGTAGGAAGCCAACGTCCGTTCTTTACTAGAGAGCAGATTATCGTCAAGGTCGGTTCGTTCCATGCGAAGACTTGTCCGAATAACGGCCATTAACATCGTTGATCCTAGCTGCACGAGTGTGATTGACGAGTGAAGACCCCGAAGACCAACGAATTGACAAACAAAGCCGATCATTGTCAAGGACACTGCTACCAAAAGCCATGTATCCTTGTTGCGGTAATCGTGATTTCTCAGCGATTTAATATATTCTAACTCCGTCGTTGCACGACCATCAGGCCCTTCCCGCACTCCTAGGAATGCGCCGAAAACTTGATCTCCGACCTCTTGACCACCTGGCTGCAACCAAAAGATCTTGCTCTTCTTTTGGGGATAATAATAATACTCGATGGATGAGCGTTCAATTATGAAAGCGCATAAGAACATTCCGACACAGAGCAGAAACGTCCCGACGAAGAAAAGAGGAAAGGCATAATTTGCAACAGCTGTCCCATTCTTTTTGAAATGTTGCGGAAATGTAAATACGGTTATGGCGGCAAAGACAATGGTTCCTACCGTACTATATTCAGCATTTATGATCTTGTCACATAGGCCAACAAGCTGTCAAAGAATTACCTATCTGGAGGATAGATCCAATCAGCGCGGCGCTGCTAAACCAAAATTGGCTTCTCCGCTTGATACCCTTGTTCAAAGATAGATTCGGAATATCAAAATCTGGATATTTGAGACCAGCGTTCGCTGTCTCTCCTTTCCAGATTCCCTTCTCAAGGGCACCATGGAGCGTTGTAAGTCGAGGCTTGTCGGGGTCTCTGGGGCCGTCATCTTCCCATGTCACAATTTCCAAAATCTTAGGTCGCCCGAAGACCCTCGAAATACCTCCATCATTAAATAGCTCGGCAGTAGTCTCAGACACGCATGATAAAAGAGAATGCTCTGCCTCTCCAGGGCCTTCATGCGCCCTCCCAATGAAGGCCCGGAGACTGGAGTTTCCACAGACTCGGATGACAGAGACTACAGCAGTCAGGATTCCCAAAGGTGCTAACGCAAAGATATAATTATCCAGAATATTCAGTGACTCGGAAAGAAACTGTTTCGTCACTTGTTCACCAAACAAGCTAATGAGCGGAGCCTAATATAGGGATTAGCATACTTGTAAGGCGCAGAGAATTCGATGCGAGGTACCAAATCAGTCGCAAGGTTATTCGTAAAGTCATCCCAGTCATCTGCTAAGGCAAACCCCGGCATTAAAAGAGCTATCAACACGAGGTAGCGGGTTCTCATCCTCCCTGTAAGATCAAGCTGCCTGGAGTCAAGCAGCTGCTGAGGGAAACGCCTTCTTGACTATAGGGAAAACATCATGAAGGGTCTATAAAGGATAATAAGAGGGGCTACAGCATTCAATGGTCAAAAAGACTAACTAACATTGTTTACAGGCATCACGACCATAAATTAGGTGAAACAAGCTGTGCCACAATGATGCCCGATACCCCTGCATTGGGGCAATCCACTGCGATAGACAGCCTCGAAGGCAGCCTTTCCTGTGCGGTGCCACATCTCTCCCACTTGACGCCGGGCGCTTAAGGTATCGACTCTATAGGAACAACATGCGGCTGATCAGCTTAGTCGCAGTACATCATAAGAGAAAAGAAGGATTAGTGGATATTAGTGGATAGTTCACAACGATATAGGCCTAAGTTCAAGTTGGCGGCGGGGCCGTAGCGGGAGGGAGGAGGCAGTAACGGGTGCTCTACAGGCTGCAATTTGGGAATAACGTGCGCCTTCCCGTTTTCCAAGCGCTAAATCCAGCGCCAACGAGCATTGACACTATGCCTGGTGAATGAGCAATTGATGTTTCTGTTAACATAGTGTTGTTCCCATGACATTCATGATAGTTAAACAACCTTCGGACAACATAAATTGTAGTAGGCACCATAGCAGGTGTAGCCCTGTTGTACTTGATTTATTTACTCTAGACGCAATGATCGCCGGAACCCAACATCAACACCCTGCATAGCAGGCTCAGTAGACTAGAGCAGCTACACTAGGTTAAGAACAGTACGACTAGCTAACACCAACACTTTGGTTGATGAGCCTTAAAAGATAAACATAAGAAGATATCATGGTCCAGCGGTTTACGGCATGTGATATACATTACTGTACTCTCACTGCTATCTGTTCGGTAATGGTTAGTCACACCACTGTCCTAAACCCCCGAACATGGGGTTTCTACCGCGATATCTTAACATATCGATTTACAACAGCACATATTCAAGTAACAAGGAACTTCGATAAACCAAGCAATGGCCATCAAAATTTAGTTATCGTATTCTGTATTATGTACCAACCGAGCCAGATGTGGCTCTACCCGGCACAGCAGAGAGCCCAATTCAAAAAACGCCAACGCCATTCCGTGATGTGGAATCCCAGTACAAACCCTGCTGCAGCACGTTGTAACAGCCCATTCTGAGTGTAGTGTGAAAAGAAACCGATCATAAAGTAGTTTAGAAGATGCTATTAACAATGTTCGAACCGATCGTGGCTCCGGCACCGAATATAGCTGGATCATCTGTTAGTTGACATGACGGAAAAGAGCACCACCCGCGAGAAGAACATACCGGCATTGCCTAATTTCTTTCCAAACTTCTTTCCATTTTCTTCGAACTTGCTGGGTTGCTTGCCATCTGGAGCTGGTGCAGATGAACCGGACTGGCTCACTTCAAGAGGCATATTACCGTAGTTCGTAGGCTGAGGCGCCATGACAGGAGGTCCAGCCTTTTCTTCGATAACGCTTACATAGCTTCGGGGGAAAATACCCTCAAGACCGGTCCGCTCGTTGCGACCGCGCCACCCTAATGTATACGTCAGCAACTATCCGGAATGCATATCTACTAGCGAAAATCATACAGTCATTATTCATGTGCTCAAGAACCTGGATGCGGTCGTGGGGTTGCAGAGCCAAATCTCCAGCATCAGTAGGAGCATACGCATACAAGGCCGTGGCCGTCGAGAGAATGGGAGGTGTCTGGGCGTACGCGGGAGGAGGAGGGGCGGGGCTGGGATATTGAGTCGGGATGGGAGCCTTTTCATTCAAACTGGTATTGGCAAATTGGTTCGTGGGAGGGGAATAAGCTGCAACTGGAGGTTGGGATGGCGCTGGAGTAGGCTGCGGTTGTTTGACAAGAGTGTTATTGTTCGACTGCTGGTCAGGCAGCTGGGAGAGGATTGACGACAGCTGCTGTGGGGTAATGACTGAGGCATCGGCGAGGAATTCCAGTTCCTAATCTGAAATGAGCGAAACATATTCACTTGATGATTTGGGGAAAAAAGGAATGCATGAGATCTGGGAGACGACGAACCGTTCGGATGGTGCGGAGCGACCGATTGGTCATCGCAGTCGAGAAGTTGCTCTGTGATGCCATGGCGTGCAGATCAGATGAAGGATCCAGAGGCCCAACAGATATGTTAAGATGATATTAAAAGTTGGAAAAGGAGGTCGACAATGAGAGCAAATTGGTGTAGGGAGGTAGGATATTCCGCTGCGGAGTTGGAGGGCGGTTCAGCCTAAGGTATCCGGGAGATGGCTGTCATACAGGACCCCGGGTCAGAAGCGAGTGGATGCCTGCGGCCGGACTTAAAGACACTCTTCACGCTAGTAGTGGTAGGGTTTCAAATGGTACCTTATTGGCGCTGATGTAGGAAGAATAGAACCAGAATCAAAGATGGAGGAGAGAGTGTTTTGCTTGGAGGGTCCAACGAGGCGCAGCAAGTAACCCTCGTGGAGAGGAGCCGCGGAGGCCTAAAGAGGTACCATCACTGTAGTTAAACTGTATCTGAGAGGCGTTATGGCGATACAATAATACCTGTAAAGTACCCGCTTGATACTTATGGCTTGGCAGTCTTGGCAACCCGCATAACCGGGTTCCGTGGTTCCGACGCCGACACATCAGTGCCTGTAGTTGCTATCCAGACATTCTATGAGAATTTAGATCACAGCTTCTTAGGTAACAGTCTCTTCTCTCCTACATTACTGACTCTGAGAGTTCTAACTGTTCCTTCAGTTTCTTATAATAAGCATATCTACTATTTCTTGGATTTGTTCTAAGATCAATATTATTGCTTGGCTGCCAATATTCTGTCCAGCGGAAAGTACCTGCATTTGCATTTTCAATAACATTGTCTGTTTTACATGTGTATTTAATCAAACAAACCGCACACTGTTTTAGAAAATATGCAATACTTCATTATGCATATTTGTTCCAGTTTGAGTATTCAGAGCTCCAGATGCGAAAAAGCGTTGCCTGCAGAATCTTGTGAACGACCTGTGTTTGCGATGATTCTCGGCGCCACGGCGACGACGTGAATTGTCACAATGCGTGAAGACATGAGAAACGCTGCCCCTCATTCCAGGTTCACTAAACCACTGTCCATCCTAATCATCCCTTTGGCTTGATCCTGGGCTTTTTTGCTGCTGGGGTGTCTTTCAAAGCTGCGGCGTTGCAGTTCCTTCTCCGCTAGTCTTTCATTGTCATACCCTTTGACTAATTCTTGTCCATATTTGCAACCGAGTCTCTTTATTCTGGCAGGATGGCATCTAAATCTCGCGTATCTGAAGAAGTCCAGGCTGGGATCTATCTCGAGGATCTTCCTCCCTGTTCCCGAGAAGATGATGGAGCCAGTTCAAGTTCTGTAAAGAATTTCAGTCGTCCTTTCAGTTCTCACTCCCACGTTATTCCTATCTATGACCCCGAGGGCTCAAACATTGAACTTCCTCAAGTCTCAGTTCCTCCCCGTGTCAGATACACTTACAGCTCCTCTACCATCTATCCGGGTACTAATCCCAGTGAGTTTGGAAATTCTTCTTACGGCTATACCAGAAGTACACGCTCCGGTCGTAGTCGCAGACAGAGTATGGAGGAAGAGAACGCCAGAAGAGCCGCTCTGGATGCATGGCAGACTACTCGCCCCCGCTCCGTTGTTGGATTCACACCTGCTCAGCTGCCGGATGTGTCCTCTGCCCAACCTCTTTCCCATGGTCAGATCAAGGAACTCGATTGGATAAATCGTCATGAGAAGCAGGAGCAGCGTGATACCCCGTTACTCTACAGGCGTCATGAGATGATCATTGAGGAACCTCCAGATGGTGGAAATCTTGCTTGGGCTCATGCTGTTTGTGGGTTTATCGTTGCTATGAATACTCAGTATGTCAACATCTGAAGAATAGATAGGAATAAGCTAACTTTATACAGAGGATTGAATATGGCAGGTCATCTTCATTATCCCGATGATGATCAACAGAACTAATGCTTAATAGGCTTTTGGAGTCTTTGAATCGTACTATGAAAGAGGCCTTTTGAAGAATGATTCTCACTCCAAGATAGCATGGATTGGATCATTTCAAATCTTCGCAACCTTTTTCATGAGCATCGTCACAGCACCCCTGATGAGCAGAGGTTACTTCCGCTTATGCTTTACTGGCGGTAGTTTTCTCCAATTTCTTTCCCTGATGATTGTCAGTGCCTGCTCAAAGTGGTGGCAGATATTTCTTCTCCAAGGTATCCTTATGGGCATTGGAATGGGTCTGGTCTTCCATTCTGGTATCGTCCTCATTACCACATATTTCACCACGAGACTCGGTACAGCGACTGCTATTGCTTCGGCAGGTTCTAGTGTCGGTAAGCGTAACCTCTTCATCTCAACTTTTATCTGACTGCTAATAAGCATACAGGAGGGATCATTTTTCCACTTGTCGTATCTCACGCATTGCCGCATGTCGGATTTGGATGGACTATGCGCAGTATGTGCCCTATTTCGCTGCATATTTAGTATGCTAAAGTTATTATAGTTATTGCCCTCATCAACGTGGTTACCATGGTCCCTGTCAATGCCATCGTGCAGGAGCGTACCGGCCCTCCGAACCCAACGAAGTATGTAATAGACTGGAGTATCTTGCGGAGCCTTTCATTCGCATTAATGGCGATAGGTATGCATAATTGGACATTCAAAGTAGAAAGAGCAAACTGACCTTGGCAGGCATGTTTTTCGCCTTTTGGGGTATTTATTTCGGATTTTACTTCGTAAGTAGTTTTATTTTCCAACATGAATACTAAGGAAATGAGTCGACAGTAATGTTTTCATCTAGATTGTTGCTTTCGGCGAAGACATCCTACATATGGCGGCCATGAAGTCTGTCAATCTCCTGGTCGTTATGAATGCTTCTAACCTCGCTGGTCGCTTCATTCCAAACCTCATTAGTGACGCCTGCATCGGTCCTATGAATACTTTAATCCCATCGAGCATCCTTGCATCGCTGTTCATTTTCAGCTGGATCGGCGTAACGACGGAGACCGCGCTGTACATCGTGGCCTGCTTTTACGGCTTCTTCGCCGCTGGCATCCAGAGCCTATACGTCACTACGATCTTCAGCTTTTCGGGAACTGACCGCAATAAGATCAGCATCAGGATGGCGCTGGTTTTCGTTCTGGTCAGCATCGCCTCACTGACGGGTACTCCTCTCGGGGCCCACCTGGTGACCACAAATCACGGTGACTACCTCACGGCGCAGCTCTTCTCGGGCGTCACCATCGCGCTCGGGAGTCTCTTTTTCCTGCTGGCCCGCTTGGCCAAGCAAGGCTGCGCTGCGAGCCGGGTCTAAGCAGACTGCCCGATACGGGCTTCAGGTCGATTTTGTAGGGGGAGAAAGGGCGAGAATGTAATTTGGAACAGAATGCAATAGGTAGTTTAGTTCTTTTTTTTAGTGAATCAACAGATTTCGATGTAAAATCATGCACTGGTGCTCACCTCTGTATCATATTATACACTCTATCAAAGACTTTCAAATGGGTCTGGCGGGATGCGCTGTGCTATAATGCTCAAATTGAATCAACCTAATTGTGGAATTAGATTATAGTCACAGCGGTCACCAGTGGATAATATAGCTAAAATTAAAAATAGGCCTTTTTAGCCTATTAAATTATAGGAATGGCGACCACTCTAATAGTATATTTGCAAAGATGTAAATATAAAGATCTCTTTGTTTTTCAGCTAGTGAACATTCCACACAATATTGATAAGAAAACAGCCATTTAAACCTCTTGGCAATAATTATATCGCTAAAACATCAGTTGATCTTTGCTTTACACATTAGAAAATACTTCCGAAAAAGACTGCGATGTCAATATATCTTGTTATATTCGGTAGACTTGGCATGACCTAGAGCCGTACAAATAAAGATCGGATAAGATACACTGAGAACTAGAAATATATATTATTATGTAAGATAAAAGTTTATTATTTCGGTTTAAAGAGGTGCTAAACTGCTAATAGTTGTATATGTTACATGAACGTATGCGTAAGGTGCGGGAGTAGCATTGAATTCAGTATTCTTGTGCTATCTTGTGATAATGAGGTTTCTTTGAATGCAACAAAATAAATATACAGAATATTTTCTCTGAAGTACTAACTGCATATCTCACTAATTAAATTATCACGCCTTTGATTAAGATACAATGTGAAGTCTAAATATATATCTATGTGATAGAATCTCAAGTAACATAATAGCATTTTCCAGGCAATCTACTAACTATACCATGAATATTTTCTACATATCTGCTGAAAAGAAATTCATTGAGATTTATCTTTCTCGTGCATGATTCTTAAACACCTTCGACTACTTCGACGAGTCCAAGACTTGCCGTAGAACCTTCTCTTTGGGATTATCGCCGTGCTCCAATTTCGGAAAACTATTGAACGAACAGAATGAATTACTCTATAGTTCACTATTAGATAGGAAAATTGAGCTACAAATCAGTAGATTGTTTATTAGATCTAGTAGTAGAGATTAATGCACGAGTTGACCAGCATATATGATGCACGTGCATACTGTTTATACTTGCATTGGTTTTCAAATGCTTGAGGGGAAAAAAAAGAAACCTAGACAAAATAAGGGCATTTTCAAAGATACATCCAGAACTGTTATGTACGCAAGAGTACATTCTATCATAACAGGCCAATAAAAGATGACTGAGGTAGTTGCCGCCAATAACATATATTCTATTCTCTGTTGAGGTCACGCGAGCACTAGCGGAGTGGCGAACTTGGTGGTCCAACAAAAAGGTTTCAATTGCATGAAATTGCTTGCAGCCCGTGCTTCTGCCCTATCAGAGCCAGAATTTTGTAAATTGAAATGTCCAATATAAAACTTGCAGGCTGTGATCGCTGCCTGTCGGACATAAGTGTTTCGCCCCCGAGGCTGGCGAACAAACGCTAGTCTATATATGTACTAGCGGGATGACTCCCCCCAAACTCCGCCGCTTAACGCTCGAGAAGCTTCTGTGTCATCGATATAAATCTCGCCCGATCTTAACATTACTTGATCCCTCAGACAACTATCTCCCGTGATCCACGTTCACACTAACCTCTCCCTCTCAACACCCTCCTTCACTCAGTACAAGGAGGTTCGCGGAAAGCATATCTTCATCCGACACCTTGCAATACCCCGCCAAAGGCGTCTTATATCCACCACACACCGCCACCGGTCGACATCTGCATTGTCCCTCTACAACCTCTACACCTTCATTTCAGACTCAAAATCTATCAAAATGAGTGAATGGGATTCTGTTACCCGTATTGGCAGCAAGAACCGTGGTGGTCCGGTTCAGCGTGAGACTGTCGTGAAGGGCAAGAGTGCGCTGAACGCTGCTCAGCGTTCCGGTATGATTATTGGAACTGAGAAGAAATACGCCACTGGTAATACGGTATGTTCCATATATCCCAAAGATATCCCCCATGAGAAATTTTGTACTAACATAACATGATTAGGCTGGTCGTGCTGGTGCCCCAGAAGGTCAGCACCTGACGAAAGTTGACCGCAGCGACGACATTGTCAAGCCCAAGACCGTGGGCATCAAGGTCGGCGAGGCTATCAAGAAGCGCCGCAACGAGGATCCCTACAAGATGACACAGAAGGAACTCGCCACCAAGTGCAACACGACTCCGGGTGTCGTCGCGGACTTCGAGCGTGGCACAGCGGCACCGGACCAGAAGGTCCTCAGTGCGATGGAGCGTGTGCTCAACGTCAAGCTGAGAGGCAACGATATTGGGGCGGAGAGGTTCCCCAAGAAGAAGTAAACGGACCGGGGGTTGAGCCCGGGTACTTCCTCTTGCGGAATGCCTTTTTTTCCCTTTTTCTTCTCTTCTGGTCTGATGTCGTTCACGTGGTGCAACGATGAAGCTTTCACGGATTTGCTGGTCGAAATGAGCGTCGACTCGTGCAATGGGTTTTCCTTAAAAACTACCTTTAGTGATTTTTCATACAGAGCAGGCATGCGAATGACCTGGTTTTCAACCATATACCATGCGATGGTGGGAAAGTGGGGCGTGGAGCGCCCATCATGACGACATAAATTTTATTCCCTTTTTTGGCGAGGCATCAATACGAGGCTTATGATATGCTTCCATGACCTTGGTTTTTAGGGAATTTTTTTTTCTTCTGGCGTTGCTTTTGTGATAGATTTGGCTCTGCCATAGAACAAATTCAATAAAGGCATGCATGTGGGAAAAAATATGCTCTTATCATCTGTAGTTTTTTATGACAGTAGTTTAAGTAGTAATTCAAAAGTGGAGAAGAAATGGCTCTGCCGGAGGCTTGGTTCTTTCTCATTGCACTATTCTATCTAGCCATGATCGCCTATATCATGACTCCATCTGGAGCGGTTCCCTTTAGTTTCCCCCATTCCTAAAACGGGCAAAAAGGGTAATTCGCAGCATATCAAATGTGAAAAGATCAAATGGAGTTTGATGAAAGGTGGAAAAAAAGAAAATAATTCTCATATTAGACACACAAAAGACAGGACAATGATACCAACTCCGAGTTGTGATGTAAATGGCAAAAGAACCGGGAAACCCTTTTTTTCCCCAGGTAATTTAAACTCTTAAGGTCATCCGTCCCGCGTACTCTTTTCTAGCTTTTGCTAGAAGAAAAAAAGTACCTGATCTCGTTTTGTCGTGAACACATGCAACACACATCTCAGATATTCTCATATCTGAGTTGACCGAAACTCTGGACTCCCCATAGTGGTCTGATGGTTTATCTTTTTGTTTTTCTCTTCAATAAATTTACCGCTTCAGCTGCTCCCTCTCAACCTCATACATGAAATCGAAGTAGGGCTTGTCAAAGTGGTGGACACGAACGTAACCGTCCTCTCCACCGGAGGCGTAGGAGGTACCGGCGGGGTGAACAGCAATAGTGTTCAAGGGACCGAAGTGACCACGTACACGGCCGATCTCGTCCTCGAAGATCTTGTGGTAGAATCGAGCCTCGAATTTACCCTGGCGGGCAGAAGTGGTTGTGACCTCCATAGCGGCCTGACCACCACCAAGAATCACAAACTCCTTCTTGGGAGTAAGGGAAGCAGTGTTGAGAGGGGTATCGGCAGGGTAGGTCTTCAGGATGGCGAGGTTGCGAGCAGACAAGATCTATCATTCTTGTTAGCGGCCTGCGACTATTTTGAGGCAAAAAAAAAAAAAAAAAAAAA